>PVIU01019338.1:0-36657 GCA_004026605.1 Ondatra zibethicus
ATTTATGTCCGTGGAAATTGCACTGTCCAGTTTAATTTTTTCCATTGTTTTATTTCTAATAAATACCCACAAGGTACACACAGTCACTTGCTTGGGTTTCCACTTTTGGGTCACTAATGTCTTCCTTTCAGATATCCCCTGGTCTGCGCTTATGTAGTCTGCATTGACTGGTTTTAAGAGGTAATGATTTGGGTAATTCTGAGAAACCTTCTCTTCCCACTGGGTTGACTTCTGTGGTTTTCACAGATAGTGAAAGACCCCTGGAGTGGGGAGACTCTCACTCAAGTCTCGGAATAACACGACTCCCTAAGAACTCACGAGAGAGAGAACGTCCTTGCAATCATATGAGGTTTATTGACAGGAACCAGTGTGCTGGGGCCAAGACTCATATCCCATGCAGGGGAGGAGTTCCACCCTGAGTAGCTGGGAGAGGGGGTACTTAGGGGAAGAAACCACAACCCAAAGGGGGTAGGGAGGGCGTCATTGGAAAATTCCGAAAATACCAGTGATCATTAGAAAGTTCCGAAAAAACCAGTGATAATCACAAGGAGGTAACTCCCCATTTCTCAAGATTATTCTCAAGATTATAATCTAACTTTATGGTCAGCTAGTTCCTGGAACAGAGCCACTGAACCGGCTAACCTAGATTTTTTGTCTCTTCTCCTCCTGCTAGATTGTTGGTTCTATTTTTCCTGCTAGAGGGGTCTGGATTTATCCCGGTCTTTCAATAGGAGAATATTTTCTTAAGAGTGAGTTTACTAGGTAGCCCTTCAGGCATGTTCTCAGACTTTGGAATAAAATTCACAGAAAAAGAGCTGACATAACACTGTTGCTTTCTTAGATGTAAGAAAGGAATGGAGTAGAAATACATCTTCCCTCCGTCGGATGGCTTCACATTCATGTAAGCCTTTTGTAGGTACTCTGTGAAAGCAATAAGAAATAGGGATGTGGAATCAAATCTTTCATTTCTTGGCTGTGTGTAACTTTTCCTGTCATGGAGAAATACAGCCCAGTACATAATGAGTGTATGAGTGTTGTAGAGATACCGAATCCGGCCCAGACCCCAACTCCAGCAGTGCAGTGCTTACAGAGCCGGCAGTTAGACTTGTGGCTTTCCATCCACAGGAGTTGTAGAGAAGTAATTGCTAGCAAGATAGAACATTTTAACCCAATAAATAATTCATAATTTGGAGTATAACAAATGCACATTTAATGTGCAGAACAGTAACTGCTCTTGGATGATCTGATGACTTGTATACAGGACATGATTTTACGTGTTTTAAAAGTTCCGCGGTATCTTCAAACGCCAATCACTGTTTTCTTAGGCGAAGTGATTAAACCATGTATTTGGGCCCCGAAAAAGTGTAAAGGGATCTTTATGTGACAGAACAAATGTGTTAAGGTCTACTTTTTGTTGCTAGAGACTACTTAGGAAATGTAAGAAATCAAGACGTATTATTAACAGAGTACCAGGCAGTAACAATAATGTCAAGAGATTATTAATTAGAAGAGGAGAATTTATCAATTTACTCCAGTACTTTCTGGCTGTTCTAGCATGTTCCTGGTTTTGACCTCACCAGTTTCGTGCTTGGATGAGTTGGAGGACCACTTAGAGTGGCCACACAGGTTCCCAGAACTCTGTGGGGCAGGAGGCCCTGCAGAATGAGGAGCTAAGAGAAAAGCTCTCAGCAGCCCATTTGTGTGGCCTGACCGACTCGGGGAAAAATCCAGGCGGTAACAAAAGCACAGGGGTGGCTCAGGTTAACGAATTGTGCTTTGTTACCCTGGAGGGAGTGTCCCCCGCTGGGAAAGCTGCCTTCCCGCTGCTCCCTAACCGCACCCCTGGCTGCTTAAAATATTGTTCCCTTTTGTTTTCTCTCACGCTCTGGAATTGGAGGGAGGAAAGGCAGATTCATTTATTGTTTAGTTGAATCAGAACGACCACAATTCCACAAACAAATTGGACTTCAGTTAGGAGTGCTTTGTCATAAATAAACCTGGAAGGGATCGCTTCCTGCTTCTAGCTGGAGCGCGTCACTGGGTTAAAATCCCGCTAAAGGGGCTGATTGATGGCTGCTCCCGTCGGCTGATGACTGAGCACAGGCACACCTGCCCTCCCTCGCTCTGCTCTCCTGTTTCTGTCTCCGCTCCCCTGTAGCACATTCAGCAAAACTTCCTGGCACAGGAAGCCAGTATTCTATTTTTTGAATTATTCTTTTTATTTTTGCCTCCATTTAAAAAAATCAGCGGTATGAGAGAAGCCCCTCAGTGAATCATCCTTCATGATCTGGAAAGAAAGCCTTTTTCATAGACGGGTTAAGGGCATTCTCCATGGCGGGGTCAGGTGAATCATCTTTTTCACATGTAATGTTCTGGACATTTTAAAATTTAAGAACATGCTTTTGCTGGAGGCTGCAGCTGTCTTAGCAATACCTGCAAGGAGTGCTTTGCAGTGACTGTAAAATACATTTTCCATTAAAGCGTATTTACTTCATCTTGTTTCATGTGACTCAGTTCCATAAATCATCTAAAGATAGAAAATCTGGTATTTCCCTCTGCGGTAGGAAAGTGTATGCTTTTGACTTTATGAGTAGTAAGTACATACTTGATACTTAATACAGAAATAAAAGTTAAACCACAAAGTACCTCTGGGTTGACCCTGCCACTTAACCACAGGTTCCATGAGGAGGAGCACTTTGTGTGGTCAGTTTAATAGTATCCATAAAAATATTTTGAGGCTTGTTTCTTGCCAAGTAGGTTAGATTGGTTGTAATTTTTTTTTAATTCAAACTAAACAACAACAAAAACCAGTCTCTCTTCATAGTCCTGGCTGTCTGTTGTCTAAGATAGTGTTAATAAATAGGACATGGCAGAGACTCAAATATCTGGAATGAGAATGATATTGTTTAATTTTTCTAACATTAGACCGTGATGCTTCAGGGAGAAATTTAGCAAAGGTAATTGGACATATTACCAGTAATAATTAGGTCAATAGCCCAAACCCATGCCTTTATAATAGTCTTGAGAGTAATACAAATCTCTTCAAAGAAAGTGGAACTATCCCTGACATGAAATAATGGATTTGTCAGATATAAAACACATGGCTCATGCTTTTCTTTTAATTACCATATGAGAACAAAATCAGTTTTTACAGCTGGTTCTCCTTCAGTTTATTTGCCTTGACTAAATCTCACACCTAGGGGCTTTGAAACATTACAGACAGCAGGTGTGGATATGTAACAAATAATTGATTGGTGTGTCTGCCTCTTAAGACTTGGCTGGACCACTGGTCGCTACCCTCTTCTCGTGTGCAAATGCTTCCCGAGCCTTACTGGAATATACATTTGAGTTCAATCATAAGCTTAGCAAGTCCAGTTATTTAATTACTTTTCTAGAGTGGGTTTGGAAGGAACGGTGACTTTCAGTCCTTGAAGTGTAGTTGGCAAGCAGCCATTCATTAAAGCCCAGCGTGACATTGATCTTTGACAAGAAGAAATGGAAACATGGCAGAAACTCTGTACCCTGAAGAAAACATTCTATTTTATCGATGAGCTGTGTTTCCCCAAAGCCTCTACCAAAACTTTATTTGAATTGCATTTCATTGCGTTAATCTCTGTGTACTATATACTGTTTGCTAAAGTGTGGATTATTGTAAAAATAAGGTGGTAATTGCAAATGATTAGCTTAGTAACTATCTTTCTCACTCATTCTTAGGATACAGGTGTAAGTTATTTCAGACATGGCCCTTCCTTAAAAAAAAAGCAGAAATGACAAACTATTACTTAATTCCATATTGTAAGAACACTTATGCTTACTGCCTGTGTAGAGTAAATAGACCATCAAGACAAAATCCATTGATTTGGCTCATTTCCCTCCCCCATTTTCTCTAGTGATTAAAGCTCTCATCTCACTTGCCAAATTGATAGGACTTGGCAGCAAAACATGAGCTGTTAAGAAAATCTGGGGGAAGATTACATTTTCTGGCCTTCAAAGATCGTCACCAGAGATAGAGAAATGGTGATATTATGCATTCTTCTTTTCTCTGTGTTCTGCTGTCACCAAGTAGACCTGCACTCCAAGCTTTGCTCCAACAGAGAATAATAGCTTATAAATATGATGAATTTCCTTGAAGACGTGTTTATAATTTAGCATTCTTTATCTTATCATTAAGGGGGAAAGGATTAGACTAAGGTGTACTGCCTGTTTGTGGAAATCTCCCTGAAAAGTGGCCTGGTTTTTAATTAACCCATCACACTTTGTTGAAATGAGTGTCTAGCTGGTTGGAGTCCAGCTTTGAGAGCTGATCATTTTTACCCTTGCATGTAGTGTTTATGTAATGAAAATAAGAGAGGGATGGAGTCCAGGCAGAATGTGCAGCCTTTTCTGACAGCTGGAGCCGGGAGAACAAACTGCCCTGTGGATAATGTTGAGCACAGCTGTAATTTGAGCCAGTCATTAAAGCCGTCTCATGATAATGACTGGAGATTAGTCCACATTTGTACATAAGGAAGGTGACGCCACTATAGAAACAGCAGCCCCATCAGACTGGGACAGAAACAGTGGCAGGGTTGCTACCCAAGCATAGCAACAGCAGGTGTGATTAATCATCTTCAGGGAGCTTGATCTTTATGATTTGACCCCCAGGAATGAAGGCTATACTCAGGGCAGTCATGGGTAGTACATTGGTTGTGTTCTCTTTCAACTTCGGAATAACACTGAAATGCAGTTTGGTCATGTTTGTTTCCTAGCTGTGAAAACTATTAATCGGGACCTTTTTAAGGCCAGGGGTGATTTCAACCCTTGACTTTTCCATACTCTATAAAAATTATTCAAAATATTAAAAATGCTTTACCTTTCCAAATGGAGTCAGCCTTCACTTTGGCTCACGCCTTACAAACCATTTTCACACATGGGATATTTGACCTTCTCAGAGGTCTTGGTCACTCTAAAACCTTCCTTTGATGTCATTTGGGTAGGAGGAACAGTAAGATAGATTCCTGTAATTCCTTCTCTTGGCTCATCTTAGAATCTGCCCCTCTTGTTTTATTTCACTAGCCTCTCCTCCATGCCTTCCCTATTTCAATCTACTCCCTGTACTGAATCAGCAGTTACGGAATGCCTGCTACAGGTAAGGCTTTGATAGTTAATGTTAAATCAGAGTCTTAACAGCATATGCAGTGATTACTGCCTTCATTTACAGGCAGAATTAGATAATTTGCCTGATACCAACAGAAGGAAACTAGTAGTGTTAGACATGGTGACACTCACCTGAAGTCCCATCTAGCACTTGGGAGGCTAGACAAAAGAACAATGACCTTGCTGCGCTCTTGGGCTCTACAGTGAGACACGGGCTCAAAATTAAAAAAGAAGGAGAGAGAACGTGAAAAGGAATAAAATAATGGGAATAATAAAAAGAAAAGCAATAAAGGTAAAATTGGTTGAGTAGGGATTCCAGCACTATTGGTTTCAATCTCAAGGATTCCTCTAGCTGTGGTTGATTCTATTTCTTCTGTATTTCTATGGGAAAAAAAAAAGATTGTTTTCTGATTACTCTGAAAGCCAGCCACCCTCTCACTCAGCCATATCATTCCGTCAGTAATGTTGGGGCAACCTGGGGGCTATAGCTTGGGGGTGCTGAAGACAGGCCTTCATGGTAGATACTAGAGAATTAGTCCTGTTTGGGAGTCCGTCATCATCACAAGAGTTCTCTCTCTCAATGAATAATATCATCCTTAATAAGGTGAAAAACTCCGTGGCAGGTACTGTGATAGCTGCCTCGCTGTAGTCTCTCATTCATCTTCCCTCCACCTCCTTTGATGGTGTGGTTATCAGCGTGTGCGGATCGGGATGCAGAGGTTTGCGAAGATGGATAAAGGTAGGAGCTGTGATAGAATTTCAAGGCTGTTTTAGTTCAGAACTCATGAGGCAAGATGACTGCTTATATTTTAGTATCTGAATAAGGCCTGTGAATCCTAACTGGGAAATTGGAGTAAGTGAACCTTCTGAATAGTGATAGAAATGATTCTGAATAGAAAAAAAGAGTTAGTTCAAGCATGTTAGTGTATAGCTATGTTCTTAGCACTGCCCAAGTGAGGCAAGAGAGCACAACCAGAGCTATGGGATAAAACCTCATCTCAAAAAAAGTTCAAGACATAAAAGCCTTATGATTTTATAATATATAATTTCTGACTAAAAATTTAAAATTATAAAATAATATATAACTCACAAAATATGAGATAATCTTGTTAATGGTTTATTTATCTTATATTTTGACAAATTATCTAGTTTTGTAACTTTTCATCTTGTCTATATAATTATTAAAACTGCAAGAACCAAAGTTATCACAAAAGAGAAAGCTGTTGTGAGAGAAACAGTTGTGGAACAGCTGTTGCATGTCGTGTTTAGTGGAAGCTAGAGTCCCTAGGAAAGTCACTGTGTCAGCGAGTCATGAAATGCAGCCGGAGCAAAGTCTCTTCGGGGCTGGGATGAGAAACATCACGTGCTCTGTTAGGAAATATTCCTGTAGACTGTCAAATGGAATTAATTATTCAGCTTGGAAGGTTCAGCATTGCAGTACTTCCGATTTCTTTTGATAAGATATCCTTTCCAATTTCATTAGCAATCAAATGAGAAATGATGAGCTGCCTGTAAGGTTTATTTACTCGGCATAGAGCATTTATTATGTGTGCCGTGTGGCAAAATATCCATCCCCTAAGTTGGATATTTAGTTTTCTTTTTGGTGAATTATCTCCTCGTCTGTTTTAAATTGTTACTCATCTTCAGCTACAGTTACTCGGTTTTTGTTTCTATGCCTTAAGAGGGGCCATTAATAGTATTAGAATAATTCTTCTCTTCCTGGTTGAATCAGCCAAAAGGTAAGTAATGTGATACACAGATGAAGGATGCCTGTCAGACCTTGAGTGCCAGGTGGTCCCTGAAAGTGACCTGTTAAGAACAGAAACACATAAAACAACTCGATCATCATGCTGTCCCATATCCTTGGAAGATTTTACAGTTTTTAGATAGGTAGAAAAATCTAAGTAAAGTCTGACAGTCCCCGGGATCAAAGGACTGACTTGGGAATCTCTGGACTCTGGGAAGTCAGGGCTGTAGGGCAGAGTGTGGAGGGACAGATGTAAAGACAGATCTACAGAGATCTGACCATGGCCCCTTAAAGGCCTTCCACTGAGTACTAATTTATATGGAAGAAAAATGTGGGGAGGCTGGGGAATGAATTATGCAAAAACAACCGAGGGCAAACCCCTCAGTTCACAGATGGATTCTTGTGTGTGTCTCCTAGGGAATGGAAACCTTCAGAGTTCATGAGAAATTAGATGATCAGAGGAAGGACCACCCCACCTTGCCCTATAGTAGATGCTCTTCCCCATGAAGCCTGAAAGCATACTCCTGCTGTTCTTGAGTGACTCAGCTGTGTCCCCGGAGAAGCCCAAGTGTGCTCCTAACAGCATAAGAATATCCAGGTCCCCAGGAGGTGAGCCACATAAGGCTGAGACTCTGATGACTTGGCATAAAAGACACAGCAAACCGTGTCTCCAAACAAGGAGAAAACAAGGCTCAAAATACATAGACATATAGTATGAAATGATATCTCACTGTGACTCCAGTGTCCTTAGAGTCTCTAAAGAGAGGAGGCAAAAGGGGGTGGGTAGGTGGAGATAAAGATATTTTAGTTACTAGCAGGCAGGGTTTTTGTTTGTCTATTGTTTTTAATAGTTCTATTGTATATTTTGCTCCTATAGATGCCATCAATTCCACATTATATCTTATTACTTGTGGTATAGACAGTTAAATAACAGGATGGCTAATCTTGATTGTCAGCTTTATGGGCTAGAGAAGTACCTAGCAGAGTAGTGTAGTACCTCTGGGTATGTCTGCAAGAATGTTCTCAGAGAATTCAATTTAAGGTTAACACACACCCTGTGGGATAGGGGCCCAGATGGAATAAATGG
The DNA here is from genome assembly GCA_004026605.1 of Ondatra zibethicus. Lineage (NCBI taxonomy): Eukaryota > Metazoa > Chordata > Mammalia > Rodentia > Cricetidae > Ondatra > Ondatra zibethicus. The sequence continues at coordinate 7,971 of PVIU01019338.1, forward strand.
GGAAAAGAGAAAAAAATTAATTTAGACTTAAGAAACACAAAGTGACCAAAGTCAGGAAAGTTGTATGATTTGCTAAAGATAAAGGATTTTCAGAATTTTGGTAGCTATTATTTGGGTGATTTTTTTTTATCTAATACTAATTTCAGAAGAATTGTCTCCTGTTACCAAGCACATGATATGAATATTGATATTCAGAAAGACTAAAATGCTGTTCTGACATTAATCAAAAATATATAACCTGTAAATCTGATGTTTTCAATTTCCTGTTTCATAAGGCAGTGCTTTCTAATCTCTGCATAAAACGTTTTTGGTGATTTTTTTTCTTTTTGTTCATCAAATTTTTGGATAAGCTGTTTGGGTTGTGATTATCTTTTAAATCTTATGTAACTCTCAAGATTGGCTCTGTATAGGGGTTTCAAATATCATTGATTGAACATGGCTACTTCCTCAAATTATGATTTTAACTTTCAGACACTTTCTAATCTGATCTTACCCAAAAGGACTGTGTAGGGTTTATGATTCATGAAACAAAAGATTGTGTTTTAAGAAGACAGATACCTCAATCACGATATCTCTTTCCTTGCTCTTCTTCTCTGTCCTTCCCTCATCTCTGCCATCCCATCCCCTCAAATTCTCCTCCCCTTCCCTTCTCTCCTTCCCCACCCCTCCCACCCTCCCTCCACACTCCCAATTTTCTCAGGAGATCTTATCTAGTTTACCTTCCTATGGGGATTTATGTATGTCTCTCTTAGGGTTCTCCCTGTTACCTAGCTTCTCTGGGGTCATAGACTCTAGGTTGGTTATTCTTTGCTTTACATCTAATATCCACTTATGAGTGAGTACATACTTTGTCGGAAGCCATTATGGGGCTAACAAGAATCCTGACACTAGGGAAATTCCCAGGAATCTACAAGGATGACCCCAGCTAAGACCCTAAGCAATTGTGGAGAGGGTGCCTGCACTGGCCTTCCCCTATGATCAGATTGATGACTACCTTAATTGTCATCAAAAAAGATCCACGGCTAGCACTGGGTCAAGCTCCCAGAATCCAGTCGAAGAAAGGGAGGACTGATAATATGAGCAAAGGAGACAAGACCATGGTGGTGATTGATGAGCTAGTGGGAGCTCACTGACTCCAGACTGACACCTGGGGAACCTACATAGGACCTAACTAGGCCCTCTGAGTGTGGGTGACAGTTGTGTGGCTGGGACAGTCTGTGGAGCCACTGGCAGTGGAACTAGGATTTATCCCTAGTGCTTGAACTGACTTTGGAGCCTATTCTCTTTAGAGGGATGCCTTGTTCAGCCTAGATACAGGAGGGAGGGCGTGGTCCTGCCTCAAAGTGATGTGCCAGACTTTTTTGACTGCCCAAGGGAAACCTTTCTTTCTCTGAGGAGTGGATGGGAGGTGGGGTGGGGGAAAGGCGAGGGTAGTGAGAGGAGGGGAGGGAGAGGGAACTGGGATTGGTATGTAAAATTAGAAAAGATTGATTTAAAAAAATGTAAAAACATACAAATTCAAAATGGATTAAAGCTGGAAAAAAAACAAAGAAGACACATACCAAAGACTAACCAGCTGACTTTGTAAAGGTTTTGTTGCCATTCTGTTGTTCTGCAAGGACAGATACTGTTTTCAGGTAGTCTGCTCTGTAATGGAGCCATTGGCCATCCATACAAGGTGGGGTGCACTGAGGTGTATCCTGTGATGGTATCCGAGCATCATTACTTTAGCCTGAGGAGCTGTGTGCTTCTTTCCCGAGTCAGGAGTTCCAGGCACACAGCACACTGAGTACTCAAATGTGAGCACAGAAGCAGAGTATATGAATTAGCACCTGCAGGCAGGGGGATATATCCCCGTAGAGATAGTGTATCAAGTTTTTAAATGTTCTTATTTTTGCATGAAAGGCACTTTTCCATTTTTTGAGCATCATCCTGAACCTTCAGAATGGAAGAGGCTTTGAACATCATGGGGAAGAGGAGCTGATAGTCTCTTACTATTTTCTGTTGGGTTTTCTTTCTTCTTGTGCCAAAGCTTGAAACCTGTAACTCAAGAAGTGTGGCCAAACTGAGCGAACTGTATTGTTCGGGACGAGTCAGAGCTGCTGGGTTCCGGACCAGCCTCTCTAGTCCTCTGCAGGCACACTGCTTCCACATGGGGCTCACTCTGGCTTGTACCTGCTGAGGTCACAAAGAACTGGTTTTCTTTTTATGATTCCTCTCCTGAATAATCGATGCTGTGAATTCCTTAACAATGTGTATGTTCTGTGAAATTCAATGGCTTTTTTGTTGGTTCTTACTAAGAATTTCTTATAACGATAAACTTTGATTACATATATTTTTCATTTCTCCTACTAGATATAAATATGTTGATAAAGATTTTATATTTTGACTTTTCTCTAAAGTTCCTTAGAAAGTAATTTATGTTAGATTGTCATTTGTTATTTGTATTGCCCACACTTAAGATAGTGAACAAAATACTTGCTCAACTACTGAATGTCTTCATCAATTCTGTATTTATTGGTATTTCTTTTACATTATTTGTGATATTGAATCTTGTATGTATGAAAGTAATTTTGTTTAGTATGATTTTTATTTTTGATACTTCTCCCTCATGTTTTTCATTCAGAATTGTTCTGAGATTTAGATTGACTTTCCTAGATAGATTTAGATCGACTTCTCAGACAGCACATTGAAATTCGGCCATATTCCTCATTAAAAAAATTATACTTGACGGTTGTATGGTATCCCTTTAGAAACTTTAAAAAAATCTTTTGGTTTTTTTTGAAGGGCCAACACATACAGACTATTTTTATGATGAATACAATACATATTTATTCCTATTCTCCATCCCACTTTATTTTACATTACCTGCTGAGCCAGCGTTCATTCCTTCATTCACTAGTCAATAAACAGTTACTAAGTTTGGAATCGGTGTGCTGTTCTGGGCAGATAAATGGGTGTGGATGTTTCCTCCTGGGACTTCCACTGTGTGGAGAAAGACAGATTCAGTACATAAACACAGTGAATTGACTAGTGGTATAAGAGAAAGGATCAGTGTGTGACTGAGGTGGGGGGTAGCAATGTGTGACTGGGTGGGGAGGAGCAATGCATGACCAGGATGGGGGGATGTTGCCTACTTCAGAATGAATAAGCAGCGGCCTTGCTGGGGAAGTAACATCCAGCCAACACAGGAGGATAATTAGGTTGCATTTTTCTTGATAGATGTTTGCTAGACAACCTTTATAAATACTCACACAAGAGAAAGATCTGAGGATTTTCAAAGAATCAAAAAGACCAATAACGAAGAGTGAAGACTAACTGAACTCCTGAGGTTTTGTACCTGGTCACTTCCATGTCACAGAAAGTGGGAATTGGTGTTCAGTGTCGATTCTGAATTAATGATAGTAGTAGGGAACATATAATGAAGAGTGTGAAAATAGTGTACCTTAGCCACTCAGAAAGTGGGGACAGTTATGAGGTCTTTCCATAGACAGACAGACAGACGAAGGAAATTTATTTGCAATAGGACATTTGAACAATTCTTGATTTCAGTATTAAGAATATCCTCCTTTGTACACACACACACACACACACACACACACACACACACACACACACACACACTTAGCTATTGTTCTTTAAATAAAGCTCACCCTGCTGTAAATTATTGGAGAAAATCACTACCAAAGCCAATATTTATTTAACAAGTTCTCTGAAATAGAGCAGGATAGAGGGTCATTGTCCACTTTTCTCTTATTGATTCATCGTGTAAAATAGAAAACCCATTCAATTTGATATTAGACTTGCTAAAGTGAAAGTGAAATTTTACATATTGATTATTATTTGTGTACAAGTAATATTGCCTCCAGTGGTGGAAATATGATGATCCTTGGACTAGTATTATGACCTAAACCTTTTAGTCTAAATTATCTTCTAAGAGCACATATAAGTTTCACTTATGGTTTGTTCAAGTCCTATTGCATTTCAACATCTCAAACTCCAGCCTACGTTACTATAACAAATTCTAACTGTGTTTCCTTCTTGATCTAACCTGTATGAAATTCTGCATTGTGGCCTGACCATTTTCTCGAGAATATTTTAGTTTCCAAGTATCTTAGTTCCTTCCTCATTTCTGTGATAAAATACTCCATTTACACAGAAATTTCTCTTCAGCAACAAAGCTGTGTTGATGCTGCATATATTAGAAGACCCTCATTTTCTTACCTGTGCAGAGTCCTGTGGAACTCCTGACCACTTACTGTTTACAGTTGGCTTCATTGGCCTTTTCTCGTATGTTGATAATTTCTTCTATCTCTTCCTTTCCTTCTGCTACGGTTGCATTAGCTTCTTGTCACTGGGGCAGACTATCTGAGTAATTAGCATTGAATAAAAGAAATGTTTACTTTGGCTCATCGTTGCTGCTTCTTTCTGTGTTAGCCTGGGACCACATGGTATATCATGGTGGGAACATGCAGTAAAGGAAACTGCCTACCTCATGATGAACAGGAATCAAAAGATGAGAATGTGCCGGGGTGTCAATAATCCCTTGAAGGACAAACCTCAATATCCTAACATCCTTTCTCTGGACCCCACTTTGTAATACATCGTAATTCCAATGGTGGCAAAGGCTGACAACTAATCCTTTAGCATGTGAGCCTTTCAGGGACTTAAAAGATCTAAACTACAGTACAAATCTCCCTCTGTCCATATTTCATTATCTTCAGTAGAGCAGGTCTTGTGCCCTCTGCTTACTTCACACAGACTCCATCGTTCTCAGCCCAAGTGTTTAATTTTCACAGATTATTTTCCCCTTGATCTTCCTTTCTCGGTTACATTAAAGGCAGGTGTCTTTGCTAGATTGTATCTCAGCTTGCCACCACACATTTGTTAGTTTTAGTGTTTAATTATGGTTTCTTACTCTTATGCCAGTTTGATACACTGAACGTTCTAAGATACCAGCCATTATAGCCTGGCAGTGTCTCCAGGACAGGGCACAAGGCCTGGCACCTGCATGGCGTTCAGGAAGAGCATGCCAGAACACCCTATTGAGTGAATGTGATACCATTGCAGCCTCAACTTTCCCATAAAACCCTGCTTGCATTTTCCTCTATTTTCAATGTCCAATATATACTCTATGCAACATATACTCTGTACAGTCTTTAAGTATTTAAAGTTTGCTGGGTCCTTGCAACTCCTTTCTGATTATTTTGGCACAGTCATCATCAGAACTTTGATTAAATAAAGATCAATAAGTATTTAATTTTCCTGCTTTTCCTTCTTTATTTCTTCCTATTTAGCTCTCCTTCATCTTCAAATTCCTGTGTGGTGTAGCTATGGAAGACCCCGACAGCGCTAGTTCTGACACCAGACCTCAACAGGTCTTTGAGCAGCGAAGACACGAGTTATTTATAGGACAGGGCGTTGTCCTTCACTTTAATGAAGTTGACTGTGGAGATGGTCCAGTGATAAAGGATGCTGAGCACTAGTGTCCCCATTTTCATGATCATCCCCAAGTCTCTAGGTAGACATTTTCTGTTGTGCGTCATCACCACAGATAAGGGTGCTGTCATCTCAGCAGCTCATTATTGTTTGTGTCCTGTTTGGTGAGTTTCAAAGAGCTCTTGTGTGAGGATAGCTGGGACTTTACTAAAGCCTACGAATCCCTGTTGTCCCATAAATCTGAAAACAAGCCATATGTAAGTCTATAGTGCACTATGCAGGGCCTGTTTTAGAGTTACATCAGAGGGTGGGAAAATGTAGCCCAGAGAGTTTACCAAAACGTGCACAGCCTTCAGTTCTTTACGTGGGGCTTTTCACCACGCAGGGCTCCCAGGACGACGGGAGATAATGGGGGCGGGCATAGAGTGAGTTATTGTGGCAACTTTTCACCAAGCAGGGCTCCCAGGAAGACGGGAGATGATGGGGGGGCGGCATAGAGTGAGTTATTATGGTAACTTTTGCATCAGATGAAGCAACTCAGTATTTATTTTTCTGTTTGAAGCCAAGGCAGATTTTGACCAAAAGCAAAAGTAGCTACTTTGACCACTAGATTGTGATTTTCATATACAGATCTAATAAAATTATAACTCATATTTATCACTTATTATCCTAAACCTCTGTCTTGTGGTTTAGAAGATTTATTTTTTGCTAATAATAATAGGAGCTGGAGAAATGGCTGAGCAACTAAGAGTTCTTATGGTTCTTGCAGAGGACCTAGGCTGGATTCCAGTAGGAATCAATTAGGTCATGACAGCCTGTACCTCCATTTCCAGGGGAATATCTTCTTCTGACTTTCATGGGCACTGTACCCATGTGGTGCATATACAAACAGGCAGGCAGCTGCACACGCATACACATATAATAAATATGAATCATAATATTTCCTCTCAAGAGAGTTAGTGGGCTTTTTGTCAGCCATTGCATTTTCCCCTTAATTATTTTTAACTTGATTATAAAAAATACTTGAAAATAAATAAGACATTCCACACTAAAATTAGTCAAATCCAGTCTATATAACTCAATGAACATCTATACAATTGGAATGGGAATTCAGAACAAAAGCTTTGAAGTTTCACATTGAATATTGCATTTTCAGGATCAAATATGTTTCATCTACTTATTCACCCCGACCCAGTAAACAAAATTCCTTGAAGAATTAAAACTATAAAAACAGTTAGCCTTATATTTTATCTCATTGCAGTATTCTTTCTTGTTCTCTTTCTTAATGTTGTACTGTAGCCGTGTGCATTGTTTATATATGTACATATTATTGTCTAGCTTCTATGTGTGGAAGAGAACATGCCTTTTATTTCTTTCTGCTTGTCCGGCTTTCATTTTGTACTGTACATCTTAGATCCATCCGCCTAATTGTTTAACTTCAGTTTTCTTTACACATTGTGGAAATCAGTTTGTAGATTTCTCAGAAAAATTCAAAGTAGAGGAAGCACATGACCCAGCTGTTTCCTTCCTGGTCATGCGCTCAGAGAGCTGAAACCCTGCCACAGATGAATTTGCAGCCACGCAGGCATTTCTGCGCTACTCGGTATAGCAAAGAGTTGGAAGCAACGTAGCTGTCTAGGAGCTGATGAATCAATAAGAGCAAATGGTATATGTATAAAATGGAATACTACTCAGCTCTAAGGGAAATTTAGTATTCTTTCAATAGTTATAGGAAAATGTTATAGGAAATGCTTAAGAATTACTGTTACAGCTAAAGCGTGTTTGCTATCAATATTAAGAAAAGTTGCCTTGTAATAGAATAGAAATAAAATTACTGAATAGAAAATAAAATTTTTTAGAGTTAGTGTATTTTCAGTAAATCAGATATAGTTTTTTAAAGCCTGACTACTGCTAGAATTTGGTGGTTTCTGTTTATGTGCGGTTTTGTGGATGAGTTTGTGTGTGTGAAGGCGCTGTTCCCAAGGACCTGTGTCTCAGTCCTGTGTCTGATACAAGGTCTCCCATTGGAATCAGGGGCTGTTTGAGCTCCCGCGCCTGGGCCCGACCCCTGGCAGCTGCTGTTCTCTGCCCAACGCCAGGGCTAGGACTGTAGATGGGCCCTGCTGCAGTGTGTGCCTTCTTTACCTGGATGCTGGGGATCGCATCCGGGTCCTCATCTCTGCATGGCAAACACGCGACTGACTGGCAGTCTACCCAACTCTGGGCTGCCTTTTTTGCAGTATGATCTTTTAGTTCATTTTGAAAGATGTAAATTATCTTATTATTTACTTTTACATACACTCACTTTTGTATAACATTGTCATTTGCTGAGCTGACTGATGTTTGTTCTCTCTGAAGATACCATATTTAATTGCTGCATTTTTTTGTAAGTAATTATAAAACACTTTTAGGTAATTTGAGGTCTATAAATGTCATTTTTAAGAGAGGAAATATATAAAATTCAGCAAATTCCTCCAGTATGTGCTTAGATGTTGGGCGTAGATAACTCAGTGAGCTTCGGTGTGTTCTCTATCCTCTTACCTTACTGCCTGTAAAAGATCTGACAAGGGGGGCTCCGGATTTTGGCCACCTGAGCCCGAGGACCACCATGTCCTTACCTTGGTTCTTGCTGGGATTCTTGCGTTTTCTGACTTGCAAGAATCATTTCAAATTTGAATAACCTTTGAGTTTAAGCCCTTTTGGGAGCAATGATCAAAGCTTTTTTATTTTGTGTGTTTGGTTTGTTTTCATCACCTACCTTTCTGCAGTCCAAATGGTACGAGCAGCCCGGTCAGATTAGCCACTCATGCGAGGTCCGTGTATCCTGGTACCCATCCCCACTGGCACATCCACAGCCTAGGTCTGCCTATCCCAGTACCCATCCCCATTGGATCATCATCAACAGCCTTTCATATCTGGGGCTTTTATTTGTAGGTTGGTGTTGTGGAAGAGAGGAATTTTTCATGAATTTAAAGGAGGGGAGTTATTGTGTGTTCCATAAGGTTTTCCCCCCCTCAAAATAGAGATAAAAATATTTCAGCAGCAGATATTCTCATAATGAGGGAATACCTGGCTTGTCTTACCGAAGATTGTCCTGACATCTTTTCTGATAGATTCCTGTGGCTTTGGGCTAGGCTTCAGTGGAGGGAGTTTAGAAATCTCTGCATGCTGTTGAAATAAAAGCATTTCATATTGGTTCTCTAAAAAATACAACTAATGAGACAACAGATTAATAATAATGGAAAATGTTCAGCTATCATCCCAATGTAAAGATTTGAGATGTTATAAACACTACTTTTGATTAACTTTAAAATAGCCTACATATAGCATTTTTGGTAGATGGTAGAATTCTCTTTTCAAAAATACTTTATTGATACCTCTTTAAATACAAAAAGAATGTTACATTTGGCAAGCATGCCTTTGACACATGCAATGCACATTAGCTTCTTATTGCTTGCCTGCACTGTTAGAATGGTTTGTCTGGCTTTTAGAGAACACAAGAGCAGCTTTATTAAGTGTTTCTACTTTGGTTTTCTTTATAGGCAAGAAGGTTTTGTAGGCACATGTATGCCTTGTGATTCTGTTTAAGCATCACCCTCTGGGACGGGCAAAGGCAGTTTTAGGGGGATATGGTTTCATACAGATCTGGTTTCTGTGGCTACTGTTTTCCTCTTGGGTTCTGTAAAAGTAAATGATGCTTACAGTCTCAGTCTAATAGGAAACAAGAACACTAAATAATGTACCATTGCATCTTGGCTTAGTGAGTTTTTTTGGCGGGGGGGATCATCTATTGACTGGAGACAGAATTTTGTTGTATCATAGTGACTTTGGGGAGCCAAAGAAACAAAAATGGAAGGAGATAAAGAGACTGTGATGATGGATGATGGGCAATGTGAGAAACGTGTCGGGGTTGGAAAGACGGCTTTTGGAAGCAGGCAACAGTATGTGGTCTTCCCTGTGATCGGAATGGAGTCTGCGGCCCTGAGCAACAGTTGCTCAACTCTTTCTACCTCCATTTCCTGATATAGATATTAATAATTTGCATTGATATGGATTTTGCTTTATTGATATAGATTTAAGGTCAATTTTGTTATATGCATATGTATTTCTGATCTTGATTAAGGTATTGTGATCATGTAGTTCATTTAAAAATGTAATGTATAATTAGGAAATGTAAGTTGTTAATAGATATCATCTATAATAATCAAGCTTGTAGTCATGTTAGTTAGATTTTCTAGATATGTAGAGAAATATTTCAGTTAAATAGGCATTCTTCATATCTTTCAAAGACGACAGAATATGGCATTTAATGTTTTAATAACTTAGGGCTTTTCATAACAATGAGACACGTCTGCTTCTGGCAGCACCAAGCTACTTCAAGAGGAAGACGGGCATCAAAGAGGCTCCTTATGGAGTTTGATTAGCCATTTGGGCAAGAAACTGCTCCTGCCTGGACTGTTGCATAAACTGGACACAAAGAATCTGCAGAGAGACTGCAGAACTAGCCTAAAGGTGAGATGATCCTTCGGGGTTCCTGATTCATGAAAGAGTGTGCAAGACATTCTGCAGGATACAGAAGAAAATGACTGAACTGTCTTTGAAATTTCCTGCTTTATGAAAAAGTCTGCTGGATACTATGGGCCTGTAGGCTGAAGATGGATGCCCCAACAGTACAAAATAACTTTGGGTGACTGTCCAGGAAGCAAGAGGTCTCTGTCACTTCTAGAGTTTTGGAAGTTGCTTACTTCTTGTTTACTTAGGTAATATTCTATCCTTCTGGAGTCTTTGATGGAGTTGAAGAAAAGATAGATAGTTATAGTTTTCCTTTGTCATGATAAAATATAAAATAGATATAAATATTGTAACTGTAATTCTTGCTTGATAATTGTTTTGTTATTTGTAATTCTACTATGTTAAAATGAAAGCCTTTCTTTTTTGTTTAAACAGAAAAAAGGGAAATGGTGTAGGATGTCCTTCTTTCTATATGTTGCTTTCATTGGTGAATAAAGAAAACTGCCTTGGCCTTTTGATAGGGCAGAAATCAGGTAGGCGGAGTAGAGAGAATGGAATGCTGGGAAGAAGGGAAGTGTGGCAGACACCATGTTTCTCCTGTCTGAGAAAGACGCTGGTTAGGAATCTTTCCCAGTAAGCCACGACCTCGTGGTGACATACAGATTATTAAAAATGGGTTAAACGAATATGTAAGAGTTAGACAAAAAGAGGTTAGAACTAATGGGCCAGTCAGTGTTTTAAATGAATACAGTTTCTGTGTAATTATTTTGGGGGTTAAGCTAGCTGGGCACCGGGAACGTAGTCCGTGCCTCTTACAACAATTTCCCCTCACCTTAGCATATTCTTTGTGGTTATTCTTCCTCTCACCCAAAGTCTTTTTCCATATCTACCTCCCTTGCATTTTTACCAGGTACAGTTATTCATCAAACACCTCCAATCTCTACTGATGATGGTCCTGTCTTTCCTTTTGAGCAATCCATCGAATGCCTCCAGTCTCTACTGATGGTCCAGTCTCTCCTTTTGAGCTATCTATTGAACACCTCCAGTCTCTGCTGATGGCCCAGTCTTTCCTTTTGAGCAATCCATCAAACGCCTCCAGTCTCTACTGATGGTCCAGTCCTTCCTTTTGAGCAATCTATCAAATACCTCCAGTCTCTGCTGATGGTCCAGTCTTTCATTTTGAGCGATCCATCAAATGCCTCCAGTTTCTACTGATGGTCCAGTCTTTCCTTTTGAGTGATCCATCAAACGCCTCAAGTCTCTACTGATGGTCCAGTCTTTCCTTTTGCAGTGACTATTTTCTTGCACTGTGAATCCCATACATTGCTCTTTATTTTGTCCCATCATGCCTTTCCTCTATTATTTCCACTTCCTTCTAGCTTGTTTCTGGGAGAATGTTACAGTTGTTGAGAATTGAACTATGTACCCCTGGATCATGACCTCCTTGAAAAATGAACCAAAGTCCAAAATTCATGACCCAAAGTTGCTTTTTATGTTGATATTGACATAGTTAAAATTTCCTACCTAATATTTTTCTAATTAGTTGTATCTATGCTATTAGAAAAATGAAACGGTGGAAAACGTTCCCTTTATGATCGTCAAGTTGACCCTCCTTTTCCAGTCAAAGAGTACAATGTGGACACAGTTGAGTGATTTTTTTTTTAATAAGCTGCTGTGCTTAGACGAGGATCTGCTTGCAAATTAACTTCTTATGCAGGGAAGATTGCAGTTAGGTTTCGATGGAGCGAGAAAGTGCTGGGAAAGATGAGAGTATGTTAGGCAAAGTCTCTTCATGGGTAGCCCTTGTCTAAAGTGAAGATTGTGGAGTATGAAGAATGTATTCGTACCTGAGTTAACTGAGTTATTAATTGATGTGAACTTTATAATGTCCTTTCCTTGTCTCCACTCTGTTCTCTGTTTTGATTGTATCTGACTATATTGGTCAAAAAGTGAAGAACTATTTTAATAATGAACATATTATTTTTGATACTATGAGTCAAAATAGTACTTGTTAAAGATTGCATGCCATGTGGTTCTGAAATTGATTTTATTTTTTATTTTTTTCTGAAATTGATTTTTTGAAAATCATTTTTGTGGCTTTAAATTTTTTGTTTTGTCATGGACTTTGAATTTTTTGTGATATAATGTAATATAATTAATATAATATCAGCTCCATGTCATTTAGAAAATGTTGACTTATTGAGTTATATGGATTGTACACATCTTACCAGCATTACTGTTGGTGTATGTGTGCATGTGATGGGCCCAGGTGAGAGCAGGTGTGCTGTAGGCTTGGTTCTCATCTGCTGACACTAAGGAAAGGTGACCAGATCATGAGCACATTTCTGTCATCAGCGCATTAGTAACTGAATGTACTGTTACGCAGTGATAGTGGGTCATTTGCTAAGTGACTGTGAAGGTTCTGTTGTTCCAGATCACCCTGCCCCCTTCTGGCCTGACTGTCATGGGCCGTACAGTGTTGCTATACCACATGCTCTCTATGGTGATATTTTGCCCACATGGGGCCCTCAAATTATAGAGTTAAGCCAGCCACACATAGGCTGAAACCTCAGAAACTGTGACAAATCACCCCTTTGGTTTATCACAGGTGGTTTGTGCTCGTTCCCCCTTGCTCTCTTCATTATCAAGCATTAACCAGTCCCGTTTCCAACAGTCTTATCAACCTGGTGAGGGTCACCATGGTAGGAAGCTTTTATAGTATTGTATCAAAGTTTTCCTTACAGTTGGCCTAATGATAGATGCTTATAAAATTTCTAACTTTTGTGCCAAACATTAGTGCCGTTTGTGATGAGGACTGTGTTTCCTTTAAGTGATAATTGCATTTTGTTTATTTTTGCAAAAGTATCTGCTTCAAACCCAATCTGAACTAATCATCATTTGTTGGTTGTCCCTTCAACTGGAATGACGTTTTCTGAGAAGTGTATCTGCTTATCATGGACATAGCCACACAGTTGCTTCTCCTTAAAACAAAGACTTTCTCAGCATCTGCTATACTAGATAAGAGCTCCCCTTGTCCTGTAGTGAGAACATGATTAGGTGAAGCCCACATTTTAATAAGGAGCACAGTGATTTGCGTTTGGTGCCAAGGCTTTAGTGCTGAGACACTAGCAACTGTTCTGCTAGCACATATGTCTTCAGCACCTGTGCAAATATTAGCACAGAAAACCAGGCAGATGATGTCTCAGTGTCACTGGGAAGGTAAGCTGCCCTCATGGCTTCCTCCAAGTCCCCAGGTGCCCTGGGGTCCCGTGAGCATGCTGTTAGAACCATCACATTCAGGAAAGCAGTAACACTTACGGGTCCCTACCTTGCCACCCTTTTGGCTAGTGCCTATGTTAATTTCTCTGTACAAATTGCAGTCACCCTACTATTTATTTCATGAGCAATTTTAGAAGATAATATTCCAAATAGCTTCTTGCTTCAACTTCCTCAGCTTCCACGTTTAGTAGAATCCCTTTCTGAAAGTTCGTTGTCTGGTGGTTAGCCAGCCACGGAGAGTTTCCTGTGATCGATGCCCTAAGTCATGCATAGCTGTGATAGCCCAATAAATTAATTTTCCCTAATCAAATGTTTTTTAGAGAGTTTTGGGGTTTTGTTTTACTAGTCTGTTTCTCCGTTTCCAGAGGATCGGGATACTGCCTGCTAGTTATCTGAGCGTGTCCTCATGTGCTCTCTCTTTCCGGCCACCGCAGTCCTGTCAGGTGGCAGGGCAGTGCCGTTATCTCTACTGAGTGATGCAGGTTGAGAAAGGAAGCTGGTTACAGGCCACGTAGGGGGCTAGAGAGTGTCAGAAGGAGCTGGCATTCCAGGTCCCTCCACTCAACAGCACTCTTCCGTCCTAGCCCCTTTCTCACACAAGTCCATACTTCTCTCCACGGTCTATGCAGCAGGTTTCTGTTATGACTTCCCAACATAGCTGTACTGAGCAATGAAGAAAAAGCAGCCACTCAGCAGAGGTGGGGCCCGGCAAAGGCCTGACATTGCCCAGGATTCTGTTATGACCATGAAGGTTAATGCCTTTTTACCCTAAGTTAATATCAACCAACCCGGGTATGAAATTTTAGCTGCGGGGTGAATTGCAGAAAACAATTTAAATAAACCTTACAGCCAATATAAGACAAAACAGTACAGGGAAGTCAGATTTGCTGGGTAGTTAGGCATGTGAGAAAGAAAGGGTGACTGACTAATCTATAGTCATATGCTGGATTAATAATACAGGAGGCTGAAACACATGGGGTAAATTAATGAAAAGTGTTTTAGAGAATTTACGATAGCAAGGAGTGTTTGTAAAAGTTAAACATTGATATTGTCTGTGTCGTCATAGTCCTTTATGTTCAACAGGGATGAGCTGAGCTTCCTTAATGAGATTTACAAACATATTTTCTTTGAATTTTAGAAATATTTTAAACTCTGAAAACCGTATTGAAAAATAACAAATATGCATGCAGCCATTCAGCTTCATCATGTTTTAACATTTTGATGTCTGCTTCTTTTTGTAAAGTAGTGAAATAAAACAAAGATAAAGTCCCTGCATATCCTTCCCTAAGGCTGTGCCTGTCATGTGAGGAGTTAATTATTCTTAATTTACTATCCATTAGTGCATAATGCTTGCTTTTATATTTTGAACATCAACTTGTATTGATGCATAGCACATTTATGTCTGATTACATTATAAAATCCAGCGTTATTTTATGAGAGTTCCTCTGTTGCTTTTTCAGTTTTCCATATCAGCACAGCTCGGATCTTGATGTACTGTGTATATTCTGCATTGATGAGCATGCTATGATTCACGCATACATCCTCCTGTTGATGGCTGTTTAGGTTTCCTCCCATTATTGCTATCTCCCCAGTCAGTGCATGCACGCATACTCCCTAGACCACATGGCCAGCAATTTATTTCTCCAGGGCATGCAGCTACAGCTGGAATGGGCGGCTCCACTTACTAACATGAAAACGTTCTTGAAGATGCTTTCACTATTACACACACATGGCAAAGAACGTGTCAATTTCAAGCCGTCTCAGCAATCTCGATGTGGTTGCGTTGTCAGTTTTCATCCATGTAAACATCTTCTCCAGGATCTATCCTGCTTTTATTTTTTTCTTAGCTCTCTGATACTATAAAGGCAGAAGAGATTTTTAGGTGTTTAGTTCTGTTTTTCCTCTGTGGAATATCCTTGTGTCTTCTATTTTTCTGTTTGGTTGTTAAGCTTAATTTTTTTAAAACTTTTTAAATGATGGATAATGAGCATCTGATAGTTGTTGTTTTGAAACTAACTTATTTGTGACTTATCTTACTTTTTTACTTTTACCACAAAAAAAAATCATTTCAATATAGCAATGTCTTGCTTGTTTAGGCTCATTAGACATGCAATACTTTTTATTGGTACAGAGATTTTTCAACTGGAAAAGCTATTTTTCTACATTTAGCTTTGATATTTAAGTCCAATGAACCTGGAATCTACATGGCGTTGAGTGAGGAATTAGAAGTGCAAGCCGTGGATCAATGGGAGGAGCTTGCTTTCCCACTGATGTCACATGGGAATTTAGTTCCACTCCCACTCACCCACCTGCAGTTACGAAATAGCCGACACAGCGACTCAGTATTAATTATAACTGCTTGGCCAATAGCTCAGGCTTGTACTAGCTTTTACATTTAAATTAACCTATATTTCTTATTTATATTTTGCCATGTGACTTGGTACCTTATTTTGGTACAGCAAGGCCATCTTGCTTCTCTCTCTGAGTCTCTTAGGGACTCCAGACTCTGCTCTTCTTCCTCCCAGCATTCTCAGTTTGACTCTCCCACCTAATCATATCCTCTTCAGCTATTGGCCAATCAGCTTCTTTATTAACTAATGAGAATAATGCATATTCATAGTGTAGAGAAGGATTATTCCACAGCACTCACCTCTTTTTTTTTATCTTGTGTCTATATTGATGCATATATTTTTCTCTTTGTTTTGACTGGTTAGTCTGGGTGGCCGCAGACAATAATTAAAATATCAGTATATTCATGTGCAGCTGCTAAACTGACAGAAAAACATCAATTTTATATTGATGTAGTCCCTCAAATTTGCTATCTCTATAATCTATATTTTTCTACTTTTGAACATAGCATAACTATGTATTATTTCTCATAAACACATGTATTTCTCAGCACCATATTTTTTTTGTTGTATCTGTTGGGTATAGATTCTTTAAACATAATTCCATTGTTAACTTGCAAAAATTATTCCTGTGATTGCCATTGACTGATCTTGAAACTGTTAGCTTTTGAAGTCTTTCCCCTTTCATTTTGCTATACATTATATTATAAATTTCCTTTTCATCTGTCATAACATCTACAGATAAGAGTCATTCTTTCAAACCCATCTCTTTGATGTTATTTAATAGTCTTATGCTATTTGACCATAATCTTCAGTGTAATGTGGCTTGAAGCAGTGGACTAGATTTACTTCTTTATCTTTAACGGCACGATGACTGAAGTGTTAGTCTCTTTTGTTATTTGCTTAGGTTTTGGACAAATATTCTCTGATGTGTTATTGTTGGCTAAACTTTGCATTAACTTGATTTGCCCCCATGCCTGATTAAACATTCTGTTTCTGTGTGTCAGTGAGGCTGCTTCTGGGTGAGGTGTGTGCACATTCTAGATGGTGCCTGTAGTAATCAGATGGCCCATCCCAATGTGAGTAGCCATGACTGAATCTGCGAAGGCCTGCAAACAGCCAAGAGTAGAGGAAGACTCATTTCCTGCCCTGTCACTGAGGAGTAGAAACGTCAGTCTTCTGCTCTCAGGCCCCTCCTTCATCCCAGGCTTCAGAGTCAGACGGGCATCTCCACCCCAGCCTCATTCCCTCCCTTCGAGCTGCACAGCTGGCTTCTCTAGGTCTTCATCTCACTTGTGCACACTGTGCCATTACTCTCAAATTTGTTCTAAATCCCTGCTCCAGTGTTTTAATCTAACCAGTGCCCAAAGCAATATTTTAATTTTATGTAAGTTATAATGCGTATAAGGTACATTTTAAATAGAAGCTTACTTTATAGCATTAAAAGGAATTCCTTTGTAGATCTGTTTTGTTTTTAGCATGGTAGGTAGACATGTGGTATGATCAGACTAATTGTGAAGCTATAACAGGTACATACTAAGATCCTTTAGTAGAAGTCAAAGACCCATCATATGCTGGAAGCGATAGTCTATCGTTGGATTTCAGATTTATTTTACAGAATAATTTCTTTTAGGCATTTGTTGGCTTGTGAGAAAATCCTTGAAAGTGGTA
This sequence comes from Ondatra zibethicus, assembly GCA_004026605.1. Taxonomy (NCBI): domain Eukaryota; kingdom Metazoa; phylum Chordata; class Mammalia; order Rodentia; family Cricetidae; genus Ondatra; species Ondatra zibethicus. The sequence goes on from PVIU01019338.1 coordinate 25,220, forward strand.
TTTCCATCAGTTGAACCAGCCTCTAATTCCTGTAGGATAACTTAGTTACTTAATATTTATGCTTCATTTAGCTCCAGGAAAGATTTGATAGAGCTTTTCAAACTACATACATGCCATATAAACAGGTGAAAGATGTTAAAATATAATTAAGTTTTTGTTATATGCAGCAAAATTATTGGTGAGACTTAATTATTACAGTTGAACATAATTCAAGTGAACACTGGCTGATTTTTAATCATAGAATATTGATAGCTAAGCTAAAATATAAACATGTTATATTACAGCTGATTTCATTCTTTTATAAGAGAAGACAGCTTATTAAACCTTAATAGAATATATAACACTAGAGTGTCTCCCATAATTTATAATCTACAATAATTCATGATAACACCTTGGTTAATTTTAGTGTTGACTTTATCTAAAATCCATGGAGTGGCAAACATAATAGTTCAAACAACTTATGATATGTAGGGCATTTATGTGAAATTTAGAGAGGATCCTGGGACTGCTTCCAGATATTCTATTTTATTAACAATTAGAGACTATAGGTGAGCGTGAGAACGGACCCTTAAGAAGTACCTTAAACATACTAGTGAAAAAACTTGTGACCATACTGCTGTGCTGGGGAGAGTATTGCAGGTTAAAGTTTTTCAGTTGTCTGCTATTTCAAAGTTAAGGAAATTAGAAAATTCCATAGAAAATACTTTGTGATGATTCATAGCTGAACAGCTAAGTTCAGTCATAATATATACCGGTAGTTGCCAGTAGTTGATTTAGGAAGCCAGCAGCATGGACTTTTCCTCTCTTGCAAAATACTCCCTATTTCCTTAAATATTCTCATGCACCCCCCACTAGTCTTAGCAACTCAAAATAAATGACTTTAATTTCTGTAGATAATTTAGGTAGTAGAAGCATTCTTGGTTTTTTTTTTTTTTTTTTTTGCAGAACTCTGAGATTTAAAACATTCTCATTATTTTTTACTAGACGAGACAGGTTTTCAGTTTCCAAGATATACTTTAACAAAAACTGATTTTAGCCAGTGCTCAGATTTCAGAATCATTCATAGCAAACTGATTTTCATTGTTGTCTTTGCTACCTCAGGGAGCAAATTTGACAGACATAACATTGGCCTAGCAACTAGTCAGCTTGAACTATTTCATTAGAAACAACTGTTTCCATAACTGATAGTTATTCAGATCTCCTAAGTTTTATACAAGGTAAATAGCACATCTTCCTGAAGTAGAGAGTATGTTGAATTAATGAAAACATCATGTCTCTAGCTTGAGTTGATAGCCTTATACATTCCTATGATTTCTTTTATGATCATACAAGGAATGGTTAAACAAAATTCTGTTGTCTGTTGGTTTAGTTCTTTTTAACATTGTGGTGAAAAGAAGCGGTGGAACTTGGGAAACTGTGTTGCAAGTTTGTACCTCTATCTGACTAAGCACAGCACCGGTGCAGGCTTTCTTGGTTCGCATCCCACTCTGGAGGGAGATGTTTATTTCTGTAACAAACATGGCACTTATAAGGATTGAAAGCTTGTAAGCAAGGGCACAGAAGCTGTCTGGACCTGTGAAGCATTGTGTGTCCCCAGCCTGGCTGCTCTCTCTAGCAGACAGGCTTTCGGGGGAGGAGTGCTGAGTGCTCTCCTTGGAACACATGTTGCTATTGTGGTGCCGTTTGCTATGATCAGAGACACTAGCTTTTGCCTTGCTCTTGGATAGTAATGCTAAAGAGAGACATTCTTAAAATGACACTTAGGGTTCAAATTCAATGCCCCATAGAGTTCTTTGAGATTTTGTTATGTGTTAAAGCACACAGATAACATTCTGTAGCTCATTATTTCAAAGAGAAAGTAAAGAACTAGGGAACTCCTGCTGCTGTTGAGCATTCTAAGGCCCTCTGCCAGAAAGACACTAAAGACCTCCATTCAGTTCAAAGCAGACCTGTAACTTTGCAAAACCATTATATTAAAATTTCCATTAAAATTACAATTTGAAAGACATATAGAAAAGGTCATTGCTAATAGATTTTCTTCCCTATATTAGAATTTTGTTCATAATGATTATCCTTTAGCTTTGCAGTATGAGTATTGATGGCATATGAGATCTATTTTCTGTTGCTGTTTTTATGCCGGGGACGGGCTGATCTGGTGGGGGCTCATCGCAGTGGACTGGAGATGGCTAGTTGTTCACCGCACTCTTGCCCGCCTGCTGCTCTCCTCCCTCTACACTCAGTCTTATGAGTTGTGTTGCTGGTGCCTCTTGCATGGAGGGCCTTCCTGTAACCTACCCAGACAGCTTCCTGAATCGATCTCTTTCTCTAGCTAGGCTGCCATAGAACATCAAAAAGAGAACTAGGTTTAGAACAAAGGTTTACTGTAGGCTTCAGAAAATAACATTTCTCACCATGATGGCTGTGACATCTCCCCCACAAACAGGGTACCAACACAAGACTGTTTTGTGTGTGAGATATATATATAAAAAATAGGGGGGAGAGAGGGAGGGAGTGGAGCATGCTAGAACATGAGAGAATAGACTGGATAATGTTTATTATGTTTTCAGAAATTTATAAGGAAAAATTATTGAGACAGGATCTCACTCTGTAGTACAGGCTGACCAAGAGCTTACAGAGATCTGCCTGACTCTGCCTCCCAAGTGCTGGGATTGAGAGTGTGACCTACCATGCCTAGTTCACAAAGAGGAAACCAGACCTGCCACTTGAGGTTTTATTTAAAATATTTTTACAAAGCAAATCACCAGCATACATGTGAGAAAATGGTTTTTCATCTGTTCTCCACTGCTCAGAATTGCTTGCTTTTCCTATGAAAAGTCTTCAGAATGATGATGGGAATTCATCAAACCAAGCCTTCAGGTTGAAGGGTTTATTGCTTGAAATGATCCTCCTTTGATTACATAGTTTTCTAAAATTTGCATTTTATTTCCTTAGATGTTAGAATTGAATATCTCATCTTTTATCCAAAACTTGTTAAACTCAGAGAAACCATTTTCTTACAAATTTCAGTTTATTAGAAATTATGTCCCCCAAGCTGAGTGATAGTGGTGCATGCCTTTAATCCCAACACTCAGAAGGCAGAGGCAGGCGAATCTCTGTGAGTTCAGAGCTCAATGAGAGCTAGTTCCAGGACAGGCCCCAAAGCTATAGAGAAACCCTGTCTTGAAAACCAAAAAAAAAAGGAAATTATGTCCCAAAGATTGAAATTTCAAAGCAAGCATGGGCCATAGGCTGGTCAGTGAGAAGAGAGAAAGTATGCATGAAGTTTCCCTGTTATTCCAGCTCTACAGAAAAAACCTAAAGTGATATCCTTAATGGAAGAACATCTCAAGGGCCATGCCTGGGACTGCTGGGAGGAAGGTGCGGTGACAATATCGGTGATGTGCATCTCTGTAGTGGCCTGATAGAGGTGATCACTGCAACCCAACACCTGCAGTGGTGTGAAGGTGGCAGGAACTCGATGAGTCTGATGCAAATGCATCTGGGAGAGAGTGAGGACAGTCAGGAGGAAATGGGATTCTCGCTACATATAAACTGGTATGAATTCCAAGAGGACAATGAAGGAGAAATTATGGTAATCAAGATTGGAAATGATAAAGGGATGAGAGAAGATTTCAGTGGAGAGGGGATGTGAAGACTACATTCAGATGCTAACAAGCCTGACAAGTTGATGAGAGCATTTCCAGAAGAGAAATGCAGGGGAACCGAAGACTCACAGCCACAATTCTGAGGACGAGACAGCGGTAGGTTTCTGTTAGGAAGGCTCAAAGCAGAACTGGAGCCAAGGATTCTGAAGGAGGTTGCGAAGCAGTGTTTGCCAACGTTTCCCTCAGAGGCATTACTGAGTATTGATTGACAGATGTTTCTCCTTTGGGTATCCATTTGGGAAAGGCACACTGATTTTTGTGGGTAATCTTTCTTTATTGTTAAGGGAAATTAGAAGAAAATGCATGGTGGAGAGAATGCATGTCACTTGGAAGTTAGACTAGATTAGTGGATTCAGTGTTTGGTCTACTGTGTGCAGTAAACGTATCCTGTAAGGATAGAAATGGGCTGTATTTGAATAGGCAAGAGTGTTTCATAATTTCTTTCTGGGAGAAAGTAGAATTACTTCTTTGGTAGGGCATGCTGACTGTACCAAAGCTGCAGAGGCATTAGAGTTTGGGTTTGAAGGTTGAGATCCCAGTCTAGCTTGGTGATTAAGCAACTTGCTGAGGTTGACTAAGATACTGACCTTGGCCAGAGGGGTGTGGCTATAGGAACACCTGACTCTCTCCAGGAAGTGTGACACAGGAAACCTACCCTTTTCTCCCTGATAACTACACAGGCTTCTATTGGAGACAACTAATTGTGAGCATAGACCACAAAGGCCAGGACTGCAGCAAAGTGGTTTCCAAATGTCCGGGTCAGTAGTTATACTCGATTTACCATGGTGCTTGGCCTGAGGGAATGCAAGAAGAAGCCTGGCTTTAACGGAACTTCTGTCTGCTTCTCTATTTGTTTGTGCTTCTAAGGAGAAGAATGTAATTTGTCTTTTCAGTGATGTCTCCTACTTACATATATTCACATAAACAATTCCTCAACCCCCACCCCGTTCTGGTGTGACTCAGAGGTGTGTCTCAGCCTGTGGATATGAGTAGGTGGTGTTGCTGAAGTCAGCCGTTTTAGATGTTTACTGAGCAAATAATGGTGTACCAACCGCTGACTGGACTTTAAGTGTTGGACAATGCAGGGACTTCATAATACCCTTTATTTTATATTAGTGGAATAAAAACTTTACTATAAAGTTGGGAGAATTTCCCTTATTGGCTAAGTCAACATTCTAACACTGTAATTAAATCACAGAGAGCATGAAAGGGAAGGGCTGCTGATTATAGTTTGGTTTTAGTGAGTTCTTACACAAGGCTCTGATTGCCCTGTTTCCTACAGAGTGTTCTCAATAAGCCACCAAACCAAGCACTGTGGGAGTAGGTCATGGATATTCAATAGAGAAAGGTGATGGCATTTTACAAAATAATTTCTTCAAAATAAAATAATTCCCTGCCACCTGAGACCTAGGACGTGCTTAATAAGCACCGTTGCCACTGGCCTTGAAGCCGAGCAGCACTGTTGTGTAACCAGAGCACACCCTCCCCCCAGGGTCAGCTTGCGTTTAAAGAGGGAAGAAAATGTGGGAAGAAAGGATCTCCAGCAGCCGTGGCATCCTTTACCAAGTAAGGTCCTGGAGATGCAGTAAAGCAAGACATCTTTTCTTGTCCAGCATCCTTAACCAAGTAAGGTCCTGGAGGCTTAGCATTCGGTCAGTCCTGACAGAGTAACTCTCCTTTCATTCTCACTGGTTTTCTCTGGGGTTTTAGTGGATCCATGAAGAAATGTCTGTGAGAGGAGAGCTGTTTTTCCTGAGCAATGAATTTTCAGGCTGCTGGAAGTAAAGGTGAGGTCATTATTTATCTATTTGTTTGTTTTTTTTTTCAAACTATCTTTTTTTCATTTTATATACCAATCCCAGTTTCCACTCCCTCCCCTCCTCCCATTCCTTTTACCTGTTCCCCCACTCCACCTCTCCTCAGAGAGGGTAAGGCACATTGCTTTGAGGATGGACTAAGGCCCTCCCTACTATATCTAGACTGAGGAAGGTATCCCTTCAAAGAGAACGGGTTCCAAAAAGCCATTACAAGCAGTAGGGATAAATCCTGGTCCCACAGCCAGTGGCCCCACTTTTTAGATGGATTGAAATGAGTGAACATGTTCTGACGCAGTCATGGCAGACATTACAGTAGACCCTTGGTTCCTCTCCTCCTCTGGTCTGGTCCATTCCATCCTCTTCTCCAAGGAAGCCAACAGCTTGAGTACCTCACGGTACACAGGGCTGCACAGGCCAGTTTAGACTAGTTCAACTAAACAGCTTAAAGGATAAATTGGGGGGAATTTGGGGGTTTTGGAGAGGGTTCAGATGCCCCAGTTTCAGGACCAATGCTACTCTTCCCTGAAATCCTTCTTCGTTTCTCAGCTCTGCTTCCCTGTGTATTTTTTCCCCTCGCACATGTAGCAAGCACAATTCTGAATAAAGACAATGACCTTTCCCAGGTGAATATTCATAAAATCTCAAAGGGGATAAATTTCATTGACTTTTACCCTCTGGCCCACATTTGGAGCAGCCACTGTGGACAGAGGCTCAAGGATCTTTATTTGGCTCTGTCCTTGGTAGATTTGAGTGTGGAGACAGAAAAATCCTTCTGCACTCATGGAGTTGGAGCATAGTGCCCCCAAGAGTACTGCAGGAGTACTGCAGGAGGGATGGAGGACAAGGGACAATGACGGGGTCAAAGGGATGAAAGGTTTTGGGTGATGGCAGGACCATCATGATCAGCCTCACCTGGGTCATCCTTCACCTTTAGCCTTGCTCTTGTCTTTCAAATGAGTCTCCCCTGGGAGTACTAGTTCTGTTCTCTTATAGTTGAGCCATTAGCATCATGATGTTCATCTTTGTATGTATTGAAGGCTTTGTATTTTTGTGATGGTAGAAATAACATATGATATAGACTGGATGAGAACAACATTCACCAGGATTTCCATCTTCTTACTCCAGTGTTTTGAACATTCCACTTCTTTCTTTGTTCTTTTCTGAACATTCCACTTCTACTTGTACAAATTTTTGTCACATTTTTATTCCTTCTACTAATTAAACATGGCTTTAAGTACCTTTCTTTGTAGGACTGACCATATTTGCACACTTCTGAGGTTTTCTGTTTTCTGCTAAAAGTTAGCATTTTTTTGTCATATTTTTCTTCGTTGCTTGAGCATATGCCACCATCATGTAGTAACTGTGTGGGCCAGAAAATTCACACTTAACTACTTCAGAGGTAACAAATTTTCCTTGATGGCCTTCACTTTTCCAGGGGACAACAGTACCTGAAACAGAAATCTGGTAAAAGCTAGCCAACACATACCAAATCACCCTGAATGTCACCTTTGAATCTAGATACAGTGGTTGGTTTTATTACTGGAATGACATCTGTTCTTTTGAAGGATGGTAATCCTTGTGTTTGGCAAAGGCAAATGCCACCTCCTGCCATACAGACTTGTATGATGTGGCCATCATGAGAAGGAAAGACCTCAAGCAGACAGGGAAAGGAATGCAAAGAGATAGAGTTATGGAGGTTGGGGGGACTGCAGAGACCGGTGTGGGTGCTGGCAAAAGGAAAGGGAGCAGCCTAGTAGCCAGCTTCAGAGTATGTGCACACAGGAGTAAAGGTGAGTTGATATGGTCATTTTGCAAGGTTTTCAGAAGACCATTAAACTATAAACAAACACACAAAAATGACCCCAACTCCCTGGTGCTCCTGTTCCTCTGAATAACTTGAGGAAAATATATGAAATATTTAGTAGAATTGAAAACAACTTCCAAAGCCACAAGTTTGTTTCTGCCTTCCTTTATTACAAATTAAGCATATTTCTGTGGTGAACAGCAAAATTTCTCGACATCTGTACAGACTGGAAAGTGATTAGTATAATCAAGCTTGTGAATTTATCAAATTATGTATTTTTATCTTAATTGAACTTTTAAGACCCACTGTCTTGTGAAATGTTGAATTTTGTAACTGTAGTTACAAAACCATGGTGGACATTAGGTTTCTAGAAGCAGGTCATCTACATAACAGAATCCTTATATACTTTGGCCATTATTTCCTAACTGTCTCTTCTCTGTAGCCTTCTATGGCATCATTCACAATGTTTCCTAGACTTTTTAACATTTTATTTTAATGATCTTAAGATGTGATTCCAACTTCCTCCCATATCTTCCATTGTTTTATACTTCAGACTAAACCTATATGCAAAGTTCCTCCTCTATCATATGTCCTCTTCAAGCTCCCATAGCATAGCCTGGACATTTACCATCTATTATATTATTTTAAGGTGTGTTACTTTTGTTTATGCTGTGGAACATTTGTTTAATGATGTAAAGATGTGCTGCTTTTGTTTATGCTGCATTTGTTTAACTCTAGGAATCTATGATTCTTTGCTTGTCTACAACACCTGATGATCTAATAAAGAGATGAATGGTGATTAGTGACGCGGGGGAAGGGATAGGCAGAGCTGTCAGGCAGAGAGAATGCACAGGAGGAAAATGTGGGAAGGAGAGGAGGAGCCCGAGAGAACAGAGAGAAGATGACTCGGGGGCCAGCCACCCAGCCACCCAGCCACCCAGCCACCCAGCTGGTCACGGTATGAGAGTGGAAGAAAAGCTATACAAAAATAGAGAAAGGTAAAAACACAGAGGAAAAGGTAGCTGGATTATTTTAAGTTAAGAAAAAGCTGGCTAGAAACAAGCCAAGGTAAGGCCGGGCATTTATAAGAAAGAATAAGACTCCATGTCTGATTTATTTGGGAGCTGGGTGGCGGGCCCCCAAAGAATAAAGAGTAAAGAGCCAAAAGAGTAAAACAACCAACAACCATCAGCATTTTTATGAGGAAGGGAGGCACCTATTGGAGCTGCCTGGGTTTCCACGCTCACCTTCTGTGTGCTTGGCTTCTGTGCTGGGCACTCCACTGAAATGGCTGCTTCTGCGGATGATCAGTATTGTTTGCACTGGCCTTTACCTCCTCCTCTCCCGGAAGGCACTTAGAAGATTTGTGTTAGTGACTAGCACTGTCTTCATAAGATCTCGGACTCGGCTTCCCCATGCTTGCTGCTTTCTCTCTGCTACTCTGTTTTTACTTCAGTTCTCACGTGTTTTATTTCTGTTTTCTCTTCCAAGCTTCTTTCTCTGTGTTTTTCTTTGTCATCTCTTTTTTCTCCATTCACTTCATCATCACTTGTACTCTGCTAAAAAAATTTTAAATCTGTGTTTCCATCCTCACTCCTTGTGATGACCTCATCCTCTTCATTTTCAGTTATGTCTAGGGTCCTCTGTGTTCTGTTTTGTATTTGCTGGGAATGCTTTGGATTGCACTGACTCTATGTCATGGCTGCCTCATATCACTTGTGTTTGATTTCACCTGATGGGATCTGAACACGTAGACCAAGTAAGGCTTCATGGACGTCATCCTTCCATTTCTGTTTCTCTTTTGTAGTCTCGCATACACCTGGACGGCAGGGTGGGGCCTAGAGCTTCGGAGCCTTGGGTTCTTGGATTTTCCTGGTGCAAACCCTCAGCTTCATCTGCACATGCCCCTCTCACTTGCTAAGGGGCCAGCTGTTGATGTTGAGCCAGGTCACACCTGACATGTACCAAAGAGGTTATTTTATAGCTAAAATAACTACTGCATATTGTTAGTTAGGTGGATATACTCTTTAGAGACTCATTTAGTCAATCATGTGTTTGAAGAAGACATTTGCTCTTACAGGCTGATTTAACTGTGTTCTAGCAGGAGAGGGGGGCATCTTCTCTCGAGAAAAGTAGTAATTATTTACCTAGCTAAGCAATCTTATTGACTGACTATATGTAAATGATTGGCTTAAAACTAAGAAATAGTGTAGGCTTTGTTTGTAGGTGAATAAATTGAAAATTAATACTAGTTTTGCCATTTTCCTTAGCTGAAATCACCTATTTATTTTTAATATAAATTTAATTAATGAAAATTGCTATCAGATATCTGAAAAGATAGATTGTACTTTTCTGGTTTTATCACTATATTGTCATAAATGATCTTAAACTATAAACATGGAGCCAGCACCCACGGAAGTAATGTAGTGAATGTTTCAGGCATTTGCACATAAGCTGCCTCCAAGGATAATTAGATGATTATAATGGTGCTTGCTTTGAGATAGCTAATTAAAAAAAATGTATTGCTTCTAATTATTTGAGTAATGATAACATATTAGCTACTGTGAAGCTTCAGATCTAGCCAGCCCCATCTGAAGAAAGATGAGTAAATATGTTAATGACATTCTCTACAGAGACCCAAAGGGTAGCACTAGAGCATCTTCCTATTGTTTTCTGTGTTCTGTGCTCACTCCCCTCTTGTGTGAACTGTGAACCCCTCACTTGTGTGCCATTCATCCAATCCCACTCTTCCTTGTTTTCAGATCTCTCCCTTTGGTAGGATGGAGCTAATTTTCTAGCTCTTCTCCACCCTTTGTGAGCCTCTGAAAGAAGGCTTATGTAATTAGACTTCATAGCTTTAACAAACATTTCATAACCTGCCAGTAAAATGTCAGTTCTCTGGGCCAGAGCACAATCATCTGAGTAAGTATCAGAGTGCTAATTAATTAAAGGTTGGCTTTGATTTTTGGAACTCTAACCAATAACAAGCGCTGCTTGTTAAAGACAAAAATCTTTCTTGCTTTCATCATTTCCATTACTTGCCCTATTAAAATATCAAATAAGATGCTATCAGTGAATTTCTCCTCTCTCTCTCCCTTCCCGAGATTCTTGCTGTAGTCTGAGAGCATTCAGTGAGGTCACCATAGATGCTTTGAACGTCTTTGAGTAATGTAACACCCTACATTGGATACTAAAGCCGTTGCTTTCCCATAAAGAAGGGGAAAATGAAAGGATACAGTCTTGGAAGCTGGTACTTGATAGTTTGTTGAGGGGTCTTCTGACCTGGGAGCAACAGGGAGAAGATAAATGGTTGTTTTTATATCTTGCAAGACATCTTTGCATTTTGGGAGCGACAATGGCTGACTTAGAAGCCAGTATAACAGTGTTAACCTAGCTCTTACTTTGCAACAGAAACAGCAGTGCATGACCTTTGTCTGCTGTTTCAGTTCTTTGGAGCCCATGAAGTCTGTTGGTCACCATGAGCAAACTGGGTCCCGTAGACTGCCTTGTTATAGGCTGAGCTATTTAACTGGGGCAGGCCAGCACCATAGTTCAGGTTACTTTGCTCACACTCGATATCCCCTCTAAGTATTGGTAATGATGCTTAAAGTTCACTTCAAACCAGGGCAGGGATGTAGCCTAATGGAGATTTTAGAGAACTCATCCTAAATAAGGAGGTTGAATGGGGGTGTGCAGAAAAGGGGGCTCTGTAGAGATAGTCACCTCAAGTAGCATCTCCCAAAGAAGACAGAGGGAACCCCAATATTAAATCATTGGATCTTTAAAAAATACAGTTTTTCTTATATAAAAATGATTTTTTATTCAGAACCAGTGTAAGTGCGGTTGAGTGGTAATTGCTGGTATTCTTTTATGTACTCGTTTACAGCACTTGCTTGGTGTGCTCATCTGGAGCCTAAGAGTAGCAACAGCTAAGGAGAAATAATCTCTCTCAGTGAGCCTCATTGTCTGTCATGCTTTTATTCTGTCCCATTTTATTGTTCTCTTGCTTAGCAGATGAGAGTGAGCTATATTCTCCCTCTAAAAACATCAGATCAGAGTCGACTTACTGGGTCAGTGTACCCCAGAAGGGGCATAAATGCAGTTTGGATGCTGATCTTGTGGACCTAATAGCAAGGCTATAAAATTGCCTAG
>PVIU01019339.1:0-36621 GCA_004026605.1 Ondatra zibethicus
CAAACCCAGAAAGATGATTATGGTATGTACTCACTCATTAGTGGACCCTAGCTATAAAATAAAGGTCACTAAGCACTTAGCTCACAAGCCCAGAGAAGCCGAATAACTAGGTGAACCCAAAGAAAGCATACACAGAACCTCCTGGAAGTTGGAAGCAAACAGGATCATCAAGCAAAAGTTGGAAGCCAGGGGCGGGGATTGTTTTTCTTTCTTGCAAAAAAAAATATGCAATCAAATAAATCATGACTCACATGATACTAAAGACCCTTAAGTTACGAATGATAGAAACTTTAGGTCATGAAATGATTCTTAATACACTTCCTGGTGAGTTGCCTTAAGTTTACAAATCTTATTAAAGGAACTATTTGATATTTCAATTAATATTAGTGTTTGGTTGTTCACTTGATTTAGTTGTTCCTGTGTAATCCTAGCTGACTTTTAATAGCAGTTTTTCTGTAATAACTTCAGTCCCACCAGCGTGGGATTTAAGGCAACAGGTGTATCCCACCCCATGTAGGAAAGTTGACACTTGTGTGAAAATCTTTGTCACAGAATCTTTATAATTATTGTTTTATTCATAATCTACCACCTTAAAATTTATTCCTTTATAATTCCCAAAATGTCAAAACTTAGGAGTTGAAACTTAAATTATTCAAGCATCACTTCCATGAATTTTATGCCATTTTTATATGACAACAAGAACAAAAATTTGTTTGAAGTCACCCTTTGTCATTTTCTCCAGTCTAGGACAAAGTTGAATATGCTGTTAATTATTTTTAGAGTCTTGCTTTTTCTGTTCTTGACATATAAAGGGAATCACACAATGGGTTGCTGACATGACTAGCTTCTTTTCTTTGTCTTTGTTTGATTAAGGATTTATTTTACTTTATGTGTTTGTGTGTGTGTGTGTGTGCGTGTGTGTGCATGTGTGTATGTGTGGTCTTTGTCTGTACCTGTGTCTGTGTCTGTATGTAGATGTTATTGTATGTGTCCAGGGCAGAGAGAAGAGAGCATTGGCTCTCCAGGAGCTGGAATCACAATGAATTGTGAACTGCCTGACATGGGTGTTGGAAATCAAATTCAAGTTTTCTGCCTGAGCAGCAAGCATGCTTAACCACCGAGGTGTCTCTCTATCTTTTACTTGATATAATATTTCAAATATTCACTTATGATATTTAAAAATGAGTCCTACATTCTTTTTCCTTATCAAAACATGATTTAGACACATAGCATTTTATTTCACTCATTTCTAAGTGTGTCTACAATTGAATTTTATGTATACTTCTGCTAAATATGTTTGTACACAATCATTTGGTTTGAACATTTTATTTTGTTTTGTACAAGGGAGATCTTGTTGGATATATGATTAGCAATGCCATATTTTATATCTAACTTTTCTGGAAGTGTCAAATTGTTCTCTAATGTGGCTGCAGTGTTTACCTTCCCTCAGGAGTATAACTATTCTAATTCTTCAGAATTCCCACTAACACCTTTTCTTTTATTATAAGTAGGCTAATGCATTTGTTGTGGGTTTTTCTTGCTGTGACAAACATCATGAACAAAGGCAATTCAAAAGTGTTTCATCCTACACTTCCATGTAGCAGTCTGTCATTGAGTTAAATTAGGGCAGGCTTAAGCAGGTCAGGAAACCGGAGGCAGGAGTAGTGAAAGCCAAGCAGTGTTGCTTATTTACTTGCTCTCTAATGTTTGCTCAGCATGTTTTCTTATAGCACTAAGGATCACAAGGCCAGGGGTAACACTATCTTCAGTGAGCCAGATCATCCTGCACCAAATAGGACAATCTAGTGGGAACATTTTGTCAATTAAACTCTATCTTGTGTCAAGTCAAAATAAAATTAGCCAGGGCACTGTGGGAAGTGATATCTTATTATGATACCAAGATTTGTAATGACTTCTGTTGTTATTAATCTTTTCAAGTGTTTAGTGGGTATTGTGGATTTCATTGCATAGGTATCCATTTAAATATTTGATAACTCTCAAAGAACAATATTTTTTATCATTGAATTATGAGCACCCCATACATTTTCTATGCCCTTTGTCAGAGAGATAATTGGCAAATGTTCCACCTTATATGTATCTTTTCTTTTGTACGCAAAGTTTTAAATTCAGTTAAACTACAATATATCTTTGTTTTCTTTTATTACTTGAGTGCTATGGTGTTTGCAAAAGGGAATGTGATCAATGATTTGGATAAACTTCTTCCAGCAAGAGGTTGTGACTGCTGTGCATAGATGCAGGTGCTCTGCACACACAGGACTCAGATGCTCCCGAGTCTCTCTTCCAGCTTTAATCACATACCAATGTGTTTGAGCAGCTGAGACGCTGGGCACCTCCATGGGATTAGAAAGCAGAAAGGCAACAAGAGTCTTAATCCTTAAGGAATGCATGACATTTTTCCTCCAGGCCAAAAAAATAGAATCCTAAGGCCACTTTTCATTAAAGTTTAATTGTACTTTAATAATAGAAGTGTGGAATTCAGTTGGCTTGTTAGATCACTCATTCTCTATGAAAACACTGTTATTACCAACATAATAGTATTAAATTATATCCATATGTAGTATATATTTATTATAAACCAATAGATTTATTAATTATTAACTATTAACATGCTACCTAAACACTAGGTCTCCTGGAACATCAGATAGATTTTCCAATTCCTCTAATAATTATAAAAAGTAAGATCTTCTCAAAACAGGTTTCATATCTTTTAATATCATTTTAAGTGGTATTCATTCTATGGGTTATGTAAGTTGTTATGCCATAATAAAAAATTTTTCAGAGATAAATATTGTTCTTAAAACACCCACAATGCAGGTAATTCTGGAGTTCAGATATAATATTCTATTCTTTATCAAATAAAATTTTAATTTTTATTGCTGGATACAATCCTCTGCCTATTAACTTAGACTTAATTTTATTTATTCTTACGATGCATTCATGTTGCTTACTAGCAATTTTGAGGTATACTGGCTCACCCGTTCTCCCATGACCTTCATGCTTTGCCAGCGGTTCTCAACCTGTGGGACATGACCACTCTGGGGATTCAATGACCTTTTCACAGGAGTCACATATCTGATATCTATATTGTGATTCATAACAATAGCAAAATTACAATTGCAAAGTAGCAACAAAATAATTTATAGTTGGGAGTCGCCACATGAGAAAATATATTAAAGGGTTGCAGAATAAGGAAGTTTGAAAATCACTGATCTTGGTTATTAATTCCTGTTTCACCAGGGTTCAGTTTAACACATAAAACAATTGCTTAGTTTACAATCTCTTTTTATCTCATCTTGAAAATAGATTTAGTGAATTTTTACTCCTTGCAATATGGAGTGTTGTTTCTCACCATACACCAGAAAATGCATCAGAAAATATTTGACGTTTTGTACATGAGCAGGAGTTATAGTCCTGGAATGCAGATTCCTATAATTTGACATTCAAAAGTTAAAAATATTTTTACTACTTGTTTAACATTGCCTTATGAAAACTGACATGTTTCATGAATTACCCTCAGCCAAGGTGTCTTTTAAAATTTGTCTTGAATCTTAGCATTTTTAAACAATCCTCCCTCTAGGCAACTTATATATGAGAACATGAATTGTTCTTAGTGATGTCAATCTATTTAACAGAATGGTCACTTTAAAGTGTTTAGATCCATAGCCCATCCTCCCTCATATTGCAAACATGTTCACTTCATTGTTGCTGAATATTCAGGTCAGACCTGAACAGCCAAACTGAAACTTGAAACACATATTTTATAAGACCTAGTATTTTTAGTAAAACCTATGCTAAAATCAATAATATAATATTCTACAATTTCCTTTAAAAAGACAGTTTCAACTTGAATATCTTAAGGGTCATACATACTATACTTAAAAAAAAACTCATGTAACTTCAACTTCTGAGGTATGGGTTTCCTTGCATTTACATTTAAAATTGTTAGTTTTTAAGAGACAAAACACCTCAAAATCCTAATAATGATTGTGCCCTTAAATTCTTGTGACAGAGATCAATTTAGCTCATTTCACAGGCTAAATGAGCTAGCTTTATTTTGGAGTATAATGGAGCACAATAATTATTGTTAAATTACGAGGAGAGCCCTATTAGGTAATATATTAAACCTGTAGGAGAAAAGTTGATTTTTCCATATAATCAGGAGAAGCAGCCCAGTCCAATGCATATTTGTCAATAGCTTAGGCAGCAAAGCAATGAAGCATCAAGTACATGAGGCACTTTAGGAAGATTAAGTGAGGATGTGGGATATACCACTCAAGATTTTATTTTGTTTCTCTCTCTCTCTCTCTCTCTAAGAAATGAACTGCTATTTTCAAATGGTAGAAAAGCTTTGATTAACTCAGAAAAATAATCATAGTTATATTAGTTCTATGTTAATATCTACACATTGATAAATTGTGGGAATTTGATTTTAGGTAATGTACTCTGTATTCTTTACAAATCCTCTCTCTCTCTCTCTCTCTCTCTCTGTCTCTCTCTCTCTCTCTCTCTCTCTCTCTGTGTGTGTGTGTGTGTGTGCGCGAGCGAATTTATTTAGTTACATGTTTTTGTTGTTGTTTCCTCTTTGGGTCTTGATGTGTTTTGTTTTCTAGGGTTTTTTTATTACTTTATAAATGATAACAATCAAAATGTCCACTTCCTCTCTTCCTCACACTTCCCTCCCACTCCCCTACACACCCTACCCCCTACCCTCCTCCAGTCCTGAGAGAAGGCAAGGTACCCTGCCCTGTGGGAAGTCCAAGGCCCTCCCCACTACATCCAGGCTTAGGAAGGTGTGCATCCAAAGAAAATAGGATCCCAAAAAGCCAGTACATGCAGTAGAGACAAATCCCAGTGCTATTATAATTGGCTTCTCAGTGTGCCCCAATTGTCAGTCACATTCAGAGGGTCCAGTTTGATCCCATGCTCATTCAGTCCCAGTCCAGCTGGATTTGGTGAACTCAAATTAGATCAGGCACACTGTCTCAGTGGGTGGACCAACACCTTGTGGTCCTGACTTCTTGCTCATATTCTCCCTCCTTCTGCTCTTAAACTGGACCTTGGGAGCTCAGTCCAGTGCATCGATGTGGGTCTCTGTCTCTGTCTCCATCCTTAGCCAGACGAAGGTTCTATGGTGATATTCAAGATAGTCATCAGTCTGACTATGGGACAAGGCCAGTTCAGGCACCACTTTTTCCACTGCCCAGGGTCCTAGCTAGGGTCATTCCTGTGGACTCCTGGGAACCCCTCCAGAGCCAAGCCTTTGCCAACCCCAAAATGGCTCCCTCAATTAAGTTATCTCCTTCCCTGCTCCCATATCTTTTCTTCCTCCATCTCAACCATCCCACTCCCCCAAGCTCTCCCCAACCCTTCCCTTCTCCACTCTCTCTCTCCCTCTCCCATTCCCCCCATCCCACCCCCACCCCCGTGGTCTTTTGCCTGGCGATCTTGTCTGCTTCCAGTTTCCAGGAGGATCTATATATGTTTTCTTTGGGTTCACCTTATTACTCAGCTTCTCTAGGATCACAAACTATAGGCCCAATGTCCTTTGTTTATGGCTAGACTCCATTAATGAGTGAGTACATACCATATTCGTATTTTTGGGTCTGGGTTATCTCACTCAGGATAGTGTTTTCTATTTCCATCCATTTGCATGCAGAATTCAAGATGTCACTGTTTTTTACTGCTGAGTATTACTCTAATGTGTAGATGTGCCACACTTTCTTTATCCATTCTTCCATTCAGGGACATCTAGGTTGTTTCTAGGTTCTGACTATTACAAATAATGCTGCTATGAACATAGTTGAACAAATGCTTTCATAGTGTGATTGGGCATCTCTTGGGTATATTCCCAAGAGTGGTATTGCTGGATCCTAAGGTAGGTTAACTCCCAATTTTCTGAGAAACGGCCATATTAATTTCCAAAGTGGTTGCACAAGTTTGCTTTCCCACCAGCAATGGATGAGTGTCCCCATTACTCCACATCCTGTCCACCATAAGCTATCATTAGTGTTTTTGATCTTAGCTATTCTGACAGGTGTAAGATGGTATCTCAAAGTTATTTTGATTTGCATTTCCTGATAGCTAAGGAAGTTGAACATGTCCTTAAGTATCTTTTGGCCATTTGAAATTCTTCTGTTGAGAATTCTCTGTTCAGTTCAGTACCCCATTTTTAATTGGGCTATTTAGAATTTTAATGTCTAGTTTCTTGAGTTCTTTATATATTTTGGAGATCAGACCTTTGTCTGATGTGGGGTTGGTGAAGATCTTCTCCCATTCAGTAGGTTGCCTTTTTGTCTTAATGACTGTGTCCTTTGCTTTACAGAAGCTTCTCAGTTTCAGGAGGTCCCATTTATTCATTGTTGCTCTTATTGTCTGTGCTACTGGGGTTATACGTAGGAAGTGGTCCCCTGTGCCCATGTATTGCAGACTACTTCCCACTTTCCCTTCTATCAGGTTCAATGTTTTTGGATTTATATTGAGGTCTTTAATCCATTTGGACTGAGTTTTGTGCATGGAGATAGATATGGATCTCTTTTCATTCTTCTACAGACTGACATCCAGTTATGCCAGCACCATTTGTTAAAGATGCTTCATTTCTTCCATTGTATAATTTTGAATTGAAGACCCAGATATTAATCCACAAACCTACAAATAAATTCTTTTGGGAAACTACTGGGATATATGTGTACAAAGGCTATCCAGAATTGACTAAGAGGGTAGAAAATGAGAGAGTAGGAAATGGGAAATGAAAGGTTAAGAATGAGGAACCACTTTGAAAAGAAAGGGAGGTTGAGAAACAGTGAGAAATAAAGACAGAGAGACAGAAACAGAGAGACAGTGAGAAATAGAGACAGAGAGACAGACAGAGGGAGAGAGAGACAGTGAGAAATATACAGAGAGACACAGACAGACATGACAGAAAAACCAGAGAGACAGAGATGTAGTTCGACAGTGACACAGAGAGAAAGGTATTAAAACCTGTCTGGGTTTGAAGGCCTGGTCGCTGAAGAAACATGTGGACTTAGCAGGAAGGTGTGATAGTGTACCTTTGCTGAATAATGTTGAACTGTTGGAACATAGAAGAATGTCCCAGCTGCAGGACAACCCTCCAAGGTATTCAAACAGATCCTAGAGAAATGATGGTTTACAATGCACATTAAAATAGGCTTCTAAACCATCATTTAAAAATGAATTATTTATTTTACTTTATATGTATCTGGTGTTAGATTCGATGGAGTTGGGGTTACAGACAGTTTTGCACTACCATGTGGTGCTGGGAATTGAACCCAGGTCCTCTGGAAGAACAGCCGATGCTTTTAACTGCTGACCCATCTCACCAGCTCATAACCTTCATTTTTAATGTCACCAGCATAAGCAATGAAAGGATTTATTGAATTCCTGCTGTAAGAATTCCTACCACCAGTAGCCTTTAAGTTTGGGGCTCACTTGGGCTTGGACTCTTACACTATTTATGCTGATATAAAGTACAGGTATGGCTATGAGATTCAGTTGCTGTTCTCCTTTCCAGCAGAGGACTGTGATTTCTGAGTCTACCCCTTAATAAATAACCCTCTATTATTCTCAGTTCTGAGCTAGTGTGGGATTTCTTTTAAGTGTCTTTCTTCAAATTCCTATTATGTATCTCCTAACTATGAACTGATATTTGGGATGTTTTTCCCTGTTTTGAGAGATTATCTGTTTTTGATGCTGGCCTGCACCTCGTTGTTGCAGAAGATAACCTTGAATTTCTGATCCTATTAGCTATATCTTCTAAGTAATGGGAATTTGTTGGAGACCAGCTTCAACAAGTATACCACATACCAAGGTAGAGGCATGAGGATTAGAATGTTTGAAAAGAGATTGAAGACATGAGTGAAAATAATAAAACAGAAACATAGGATAGTACCTAGAGGGAATTCCAGTGAATAGCAAAATCTGCCATGGTTAACTTTCCATACACTTTTATACCCCAATACAACAGAGGAAAGAAGACAAAGACTGATTTAACATGATACAAAGTAACTAGAACAGTTACTTGCCTCAATACTTAAGACATCAAGTCATTAATTCATGAGAAAAGCATTCTGTTGTTTAGGCAGTGAACCAGCCCTAGACCAAGTATCCTGAATGCAGCCAGTCCCTAGGTCAAACCTTTTAATTCAAAAGAAGGAACAGAAGTATGCTTTAATTCTCTGACCTTTGATCAGCCAGCATGCTGAGGGGACTTTGTAAATCAAAAATCCTACCAACAAAGCAGAAGACCTTAACACTTAAGAGGAGGATTTCCATGGGTCTTCCCTAATTATTGCATTAAGTAAACTCTTTGACTCCTGGAAAGGATGAAATGTAATATCTGCATGCTTGTCTATCAGATGCTTGGAGTGGCAAAAGGCAAACAAATTTGATTCTTGACCGTGCCTAGAACTCTGCTTTCCTGGATAGGCTCCTTCGTCTTATATGTTGCTTTTTATCTATGAAATGAAGAAAATATTTGATATCATTCTTAGTGAGAAAGAGAAAATTAAAATAACATACTCAATAGTTTAAATTGTTTGGTAAGTAAACAAAAAATATGATGGGAATATACATCACAATTTTCCTAATCCTCTTTATTTTGAAATTAAAACATATTTAGAATAGTATTGATACAATTTCTTTTCTGGTCCAGTTGCCCATTCTGTATTTTTACACAGACAAAGCATGACAATATATGGATCAACTTTGAAAAAAGTATGTCTACTCTTCTATGACTGCTGCTATACTGAATGTACCTGATCTGGGAAAATGAGTGTTCACACGTGTCTATATTTGCCATTACTGATTACTTGAAATTCAGTAATTTGCTATAGGCTACCATCTGAATGTGTACAGAATGATAAGAGATTTAACAATCCTAAATTATGAGAAAAAAAGCTTCTAAGTTATAAGAGGATTACATGTGTACACTTTTCAAAGTGTTGAGAATCACAAATTAGGAAATTTACCTGAAAATATTAATAAAATATTATTTTATTGTGTATATTTTGGAGAGTATTATTAGCACAGACTAGGAAAGAAAGAGGTTGTATGTACTCAATTTAATTTAATATTTACATATTTTTTGCTTTTATATGAATTTTACTGATAAAACTATTCAACATTTTTCTGCATTTCTTTTTTTGCCTAGTCATAGCTCTTACTTACACAATTATCTTGTTTTTAATATCAATATTTCTACAAATGTGCAATATTTGATAAACATTAGCTAGCATTTTATCATTTCATGCATTAGCCTATGGTATTATTACTCAGGAATCAGTTATGTTACCTCCTCACAAAATTACATGTGCATATTTTCATTAAGGATTTTCTAGTGTTTAATAGGGGATGTGGTGGAAAATTCGTTGAATTTATCTACTGATTGTTTGAAAGGTGTATTTGTAGTACAATTTCTTAAACTTTTCTAATTTGTTTTTACTATGCTTCAATGTTTTTAAACACCATTGTAAAAACTATTTGTTTGACTTAAAAATGTATTCCCTCATCTAAAAAGTTTCTTTTTGCAGCAGATGGAAACTACTACAGAGGTCACAACTGGTCTACATGGAGAATGACCGTAGGGTGCAAAATCCAGTTAATGAGGCTACAATGAAACTGTATTCCCAAGGGTAAGGAAATATCATAGAAAACAGGGCAGAGAAATTCTCTAGGAGCCACAGAATCATGGTACTTGTTGTGAGATAATGTCTTATAGACATTTCAGGGATGCTTTACTCATCAGGTCTCAACGTATGGTTGCCTAAATAAGTCCTGCACAAGCCACCAACAGTCACATACTAAAATGGATGGAAGATGTTTTACAAGGCCCCACTACAGGCAATCGATGTCTTCTGGGAGGGAAAATTATCTTTACTCCAGGCATGAGTCCTATTAGTAATCTAAGTGATCAGCCCTAATCACATGAACAGAACATTGATATTAAATCGATTCAGTAGCTTATAGGTGTGTGTTTCCAAATCAAAAGTATACTTGTTTCCAAATCAAAAAGAGGATTTTTTTGATGAAGAGGAAATCTGTTATTCAAGAGTAACCTGAAACATAGTTTCTTCCTTCAGTAGATTTCTACAATCTTGTCCATTGTTATCCTATCCAGTTTTTAATAAACTTGGAGATTATGAAAGGCCTAAAGCATGGGCACTTTTGTAACTACGCATGGACAATTTTACAGCCATTCAGCGACAAATATTTTTAACTGTTCTGTAAATTAATACTTAGGTAAAGATCTATCCAGAGTCTGCTCTGAAAACAATTTAAATTTCTTCACAATGACTTGGCCCATACTTACTGCTTGCCTTTAAGATATATCAAGGAAAACAGTGTAATATGGGTCCTATAAAATGAGATGATACAGTGAATCTGGTAAAGCCAACCACTAAACAGTTTAGTGCTATGACTAGAATTTCATAACATTGATCATGTTGGTTAATTTTCTAGACTAGATGTGGAGTCAGAAAAGCCTTCTTTGTAAACTAAGTTAAAGTTGAAGGAAAAATTAGTGAGTTAATTGTATGTATTGGAAGTGTGGGAGGATGTAGCAGAGTTTTAAAGTTGAACTGTGTCTAACTTAAGAAAAGGATCAAGCCTATTTTTCTTTAAAGTATGCTAAATTTATGTTCACACAAAGTCCTAAATTTATATCTGCAAATGTAAAGCAATTTATTAGTAAACTGTGTTTAAACCAAAGGCTAATCTATAGTAAGAACAGTGAATAAATGGACAAATGTTTAGATATATCAAGGCCTCCATTTTGCATTTACTGAATAATGCCTTTCCATTATTCACTAAGAATTATGTGTTAATCAAAAAAGAAAAATGAAAAAATAGCATTAATATGAGTAAACTATATATCATGTGTATAGGATTTACATGTTAATAATTATTTGTAAGAAATGCAAATCATTCCTTTATAATTTGGAGGGGGTAGCATATCAGACATTTTCTAGTAACACACCTTAGATACATATCTGTCAAAAGTAAACAGCTTCGTGTTCTTTCTTTCCTTGTATTCGATTCCACAAAGACAAGTCCTCAACAGTTATCAAGATCCACTTTTCTCTGCCTCTTAAGTACTGGGATTATAAAGATATGCCTCACTACACCCTCCGGACCAACAGTTAGGAAGCCTGCATGTGACTAGCCTAGGCCCTCTTGGTGTCTGTGAAGTTGTGTAACTTGGTCTGTTTGTAAGGGTCCTAGCAGTGAGATCAGGAGGACCTGTCCCTGGTGCTTAGCTGGCTTTTGAGAAACTATTCCCCATGATGGATTACCTTGCCCAGCCTTTATACAGGGAGAAAAATTTTGTCTGACCTCAACTTGACGTATCATGCTTTGTTCAAGCCCATGTAAGGCCTGTCCCTTTCTGAATGCAGATGGAGGAAGAGTGAATGAAGAGAGGGGTAGATGGGATTCTAGAGCAGCAAGGAGGAGGGAGAGGAAACTGTGGTCTGTATGTGAGATAAATGAAAAAATACTAATTAAATATAATAAAGTTTTTAAAAAGGTAAATTTAAATGTTAATTGTATAGGATTCATTACTGCATAATTATCAGCATATAATTTTGGATTCAGTTTCTTTGCTAATAAGGATTGCCTGGTATATTCTAATAATAAAGGTTCAGCTATCACATTAATATGAATTAACTAGTTAATTACCTAACTAATGTTATTATTTATTGTATATTAATACAGTTTATAAGTGTATCAGTTAATGGGTATGTATTAATATGAATTAATCAATACATTTCTGTTACTGTAAAAGCCTTAATAAGCATTTTAAACCCTCATTTTGTGTATGTGATAACCTATCCCTTATACTATACAGACATTTTATGAAATATGTTTGCAATAATTTGATATACTGTAATTGGACGATGAAAACAGCCACTGGTAGTAAATGTGGTTTCAAGGATACATATATAAAGCAAAATGGGGTGAATATCTGCCCTTAGGATTTTGTTTAAGATTTAGTGAACATTCAAGGCAGACTACTCAGTTGCTAGCCCAGCATGCATAATTAACTGTTGGGGATTTCAACCCCCAACACAGAATCTTCACACAGGAGGCACCATACTAAAAGCTAAGCTGTTTGTGTGTTTGTTTGTTGACTTTACTTGAGTGCGTTGGTTAATTCCTTACTCTTTTAGTCTTCCTTTTCCTTGCTTTATCATTAACTGCAAGGTTGGAGTCGACACAATGAAACGAGCCTGACCCCATTCTGTTCTCCCTAGAATCTAGAAAGCAAAGAAAGGTCTGCAAGTCTGACGCGAGCAATAGGAAACAGATGTATGTGATTTCCGATCATTCCTTCCACACAGTCAGCAACCCACAGAGATAGAAGAGAAGTCAAGTAGTCATCTGCTGGCCAGTCAATGACTCAACAACAACAAAGATAAATGTAAGAAAAACGTCTAGAGCATAGGCAACAATTCTTCATAATGGTCCAGCACAACTGTGCAAATATATCATAAATAAAATTTCCCACATTTATTCCTAGCTTTTGTAATAAATTCCATTTTGTTTTGGATTTCCATGGTCATTGATGATACTGATGTCTAGTGTTTATTTTACTTATTTATATTTACTTCAGATTTATTTTATATTTTGAATTTAGTCTGTGGAAATCTCTTTATAAGTGATTATTTTTATCAATTTCCATACATTTTCAGAAAATTTTCTTTCTGAAAGCAAGCTGTATATTTTATATTTTTGCAGAGATTATTATTATATTATTCAAAGCAAAGAGTAAAATACATAGAAATTCTTGGTGTTGTATGTAAGCATGACAAATTCAATGTATTTTTACTGTTCTTATACTACAGTCATAATATAGAAATAGAAAAGCAAGTGGTCCCTTACTTTCTTGCATAAAAAGTCAGAACTGATGACCCTATCACAGAAAACAGACAAATATTGTATGTTTTGATCTTAGTTCCATATTGTAGCTTTCCTATTGAAAAACAATTTGAGAACTATCAGATTTTATTTTTAGAGACAATGAAGCAGAACCTAAATGTTTAGAAATGTAAAACCAATGAGCAGCATATAGAAACAGCATGAGTAGAAAATCTAGCAAGGCCTTTGTGTTTTCTGCAAATGGGCATACGAACCTTTCTTTGGGACATCTGGAGCAATGGTCAGCCTGCTCTATAGAATAAAGAACAACACAGAATACACAATGAAGAGCAACTATGTAACAATTTCAAAGAGGGTGGGTGGTAGAACTACCCAACTGTGTTTTGATTATTGTTTTGATGCTTGGGAGTCATATATCTTTGAGAAAATGTTATTTTCTCAGTGCCACAGGTCTTTTGGGTGCCTGGTTTGTTTTATTTTTTACTTTTATAAAACAGAGCTTCAAGACACCAAAACTGGTAAGGAACAGATTTCAGGAAAACATCTCATAGTTTTATTACTTCTGCAACCTTATGGTTGTATTTTGACAAATTCATCAGACATACTGAGTTGATAAACTCTCTCAGATTCATTAAAAATAATTCTTCTTTAATAAAGGAATTCTTTAATATACACGGCTATGTAATTTGCACACTTTGATTGCCCTGATGGAACACTTCTGGCCATGAGAATAAGTATTTCCATTAAACTATCTAACAGAATTGTTTCCAGTCAGCCTGGTTAGTTTTTTGCTAAGTGCAAAATTTTATGCATTTTTCTACATCTTGGAATGTACAGGATATTTTGGTCATCTGCAAAAATCATTTTCATAATTATTTAATTTTCTGTTTTAAAAGATTATTTACAATCTTTTGAATGAAAATTACTTTGTGCTAGTGACAACTTAGAAGCTACCATTATACCAAAAATCTATATATCTCCCTGATTTGTCTAAATGAAAAATATATATTAACCTTTTGATGTTGCCTTTTGATGGTGGATTTCTCTTTGTATGCTGTGACTATGTTTTACTACTATTGGTTTATAAAGAAGAAACTTTGGCCCATGGCAAGGCAGAATATAGCCATGCTGGAAGAGATATATAGAGAGAGTAGGCGAAGTTCGAGAAACATCATGTAGCTGCAGAATGAGAAAGTTAGCAGAGACTTACCAGTAGGCCACAGTCTCATGGTGATACATAGATTAAGAGAATGGGCTAATATAAGATGTAAGAGCTAGTTAGGAATATGGCTAAGCCATTGGCCAAACAATGTTATAATTAATTATAAGATATATAATTATAGTTTTGTGTGATTATTCGGGTCTGGGTGGCCAGAAACTAAAGTGCAGTCTCAGCTTACATGTAGAGGTCAGAAAAGGGTTTCAAATTCCCTGGGACTAGTGGTACAGTCATTATAAATTGCCGGACATTATTGTAAATTGTCTGACACTGGTGTTAAGACCTGAACCCAGGTCTTATACAAGAGCAAAATATCTTTCAAAGTCCATTTTTATGGTTTAGTTTTCACTCCTAAACAACAAGATGCAAAAGAAAAATCTTAAAATTATCAGTAAAGAATGTATTTAATTTCAAAGTAGACAAAATTGTGTTGTTTAAAATTGAAGCAATTCGCTTTGTTCTCCCAGTGTCTCTTATTTTTCTTTTGCTGAACAAAAGGCGTGAGTTTTCTTTAAATACAAACCTCTAACTCACAATTTCTGCTCATTCTCCTTGGCATTTTCATAGGGAAGCAGTCGATTCCTTTCTAAGATGGATTTCATTATTCATACTCCACCAGCAGTGCAATATAGTATAAATTATGCAGAATGTGATAATTAGTAACAAGCAAGAATATAAATAAAGCTATACAACCAATAAAAGGCTATAAAACCTGGCAAGCAAAATTAGTTTCTGTGTGTTAAATAAGGAAATGTATGGAGGAAAAGGAATGATCTCACATGTCTTGTCTATTCTCAGGAGAAACTGTTATATTCCATAGTGCTCTGTAATTCAGCATACTGCCTATTATAAATACAATAAAAGCATATGCAGTGTGATTCTTTAGAATGACCAATGAATAGAAGAGTTGCAAATAATTGAAGGTATTTGGTTCTTTGAGAAGGTAAAAATAATAACATCTCCCTCTATTCCACTAAAATGAGTTCCATTTGTTTATCATACACCAATTTCTAGTTATTTATTTATGTAAATTTATGGTTTGACCATATTATCAAAAATACTTGGTAACTTATTTTTATTAAAAGAGAAAAACAATTTATATGTATGGTTCTATACATATACACACATACATGCATTCACACATACACTCCATATACCCCTTTTTCTTTTTTCTTGAAAATCAGTAGTTGGTGAAAGGACATATCAGCAGCTGAGAAACTGTCTGAGCCATGGACAGGCTAGGCTGTTAGGCTGTCCACATGAGAGGCATAGAGTCTGATTCCACATGGGGGCCAATGTGGAGGAACATTTAAAAGAAATCCCACACTAGCTCAGAATTGAGAAATAAATGGTTATTTATTTAGGGGTAGACTCACAAATCAGAATCCCATGCTTAAATAGAGATTAGAAACCGAAAACCACAACTGGAAGAGAGAGCCCAGAAAAGAGACCAGACACATGCTCTACATTGGAATATATAGTATAAGAGGCCACACCCCAGTGGGTGGGTAACCATTGGCTGTAAGACTTCCTACAGCACTGAACAAAACATAACAGACAGGGTACACTATGATCCATGAAGTTCACAAAAGAAACATTGCCTCCTGACTGCCTATCTCACTCAGGAAAAACTGACAATTATCAGGGAAATATTGAATACAAAATGTATCCTGGTGTAAGAGGTCCTTCTTTCTATGTGTTGCTTGTATTGGTTAATGAATAAAGAGGCTGCCTTGGCCTAATAGGGCAGAACTTAGGTAGGCAGAGAAGACAGAACTGAATTCTTGGAGGAAGAAAGCAGAGTCAGGAGAGACACCATGGATCTTCTGTCTAAGAAGGATGCAGGTTAGAACTTTACCTGGTAAGCCACTGCCTTGTGGCGAGACACAGATCAATAGATATGTGTTAAATCAAGATGTGAGAGTGAGCCAATAAGAGGCTAGAACTAATGGGCCAAGCAGTGATCTAATTAATGCAGTTTCTGTGAGGTTATTTCATGGCTAAGCTAGCTGGGCAGCTGGGATGAACAAGAAGCCCCCTCCTTGCAACAATTGGTGCCATTATGAGGAACTAAATATACTTAAAAACCTAAAAAGCTTAAAAAGGAATTCTAGATTTAAAAAAAAGACAGAGTTTAACACAGCTTTTTGCTGTTTGCTAGTAGCGTGAGAAGCTCCTTTAGGAGAGATTTTCCTGACTCAGCAGCCACAGCATAAAAGAAGTGGTAGCTTTAAAATGCTGGCTTTCTGGGCTATGCTGCTAGTGTGACCTCTGTCTCTTGCATGAGACAGAGCATTTGGATGGTGTTTCTGAGTAAAGTGCTATGGCTTGCTTGATGGAAATGAGGACTTGCTGTATACATGGAAGTAGGTCAATGCATGTGGCTCAGAGGCACAAATGACTCCGCCATGCTGAACTGTGCAGAGTCTGGGCAGGAACTACCATATTTATCATAATAATAGCACAGCTTAAGTTTTAGACTGGGCTGGCAAACAGGCAGTACCGTATTTGACCTTTAGTAATGTTGCAGCTTAGATTATTAAGTGCTTAGCATTTTAAAAGTGCAAGGAAAAGTATTCCTGCACAGTAAAGAATTAGAGATCCATAATAGGACAGATACAGACATAAAAGACTTCTAAATGGGTCACAGTATTGAATAAATATACATAGGCTTTGGAGAGAGAACAAAAAGAGTATAGATAGTCATAAAATAAAGTTAATGCTTTAAATAAAAATGGGTAAAGTCTTTAAATAGAGTACATATAGTCATAGATTAAAAGGAGTAAAGAAAAATAAGCCAGTAAAAATGGAAAATTCACAAAGAGTCTCGATTATGTATATTACTGTGGTTTTTTTTGAAGTTTTTGACTGTGAAGGAGCTGAGTACAGAGAGACATTTCATTGTATGGGCTGCTAAGCTAAACCAACATGTATATTATAAAGGTATCTTGACTTCAGAATTTGGGTCTAAGGATATGATACTTTGGAAAAGAGGTTCTTCTTTTGTTTTCACAGAAGATGAGAACCTGTGGATTGCCTCCAGGCAAATATGGTTTCATGGACCAAGGCCTCCTGAAAGGTTGCCATAAACACCCTCAAAAATTTACTTTGCCCAACTGCTGATAGAGATAAACCTAGCACATAGGATACACCATGAGAGACCTGATTAATAGTGCTCCCCCTCAGCAGGAAGCAGTATGGCCAGAACTGTACCCATATTCCCAAATATTCTCTATAAATGTTTATTTACATTTAAAGGGGACTATGATATAGGTATGAATAATTTACATTGGTATGGATCTTGGTTTATTCATACAATTTTAAGGTCAATCTTGTTATATGTATATTTGTGCTCTTGATTGAAGTGTTGTGATTGTGTAGTTCATTTAAAAAATGTAATGTATAATTAAGAAATAGAGGTTAATGGATAATCATCTATAATAGTCAAGCTTGTAGTCATGTTAGTTAGATTTTCTAGATGCATAGAGATATATTTAGGTAGATAGGTATTCAAATTTTTCAGAGATCTTCAGAATATGGCATCTAAAATGTTTAAGAACTTAGGACTTTTCATGACAGTGAGACACATCTGCTCCTGGCAGCACAAGCTACTTCAAGTGGATGATGGGCATTGAAGACACTTCTTATGGAGTTGGTTAGTCATTTGGGCAAGAAACTGCTCTTGCCTGGACTGCTTCATGGTATGCTATAAAAACTGGATATGCAGAACCCACAAAGAAATGACTGCTAAACTTGCCTAAATGTGAGATGATACTTTGTGGTTCCTGCTTCATGAAAGAGTCTGTGAGACATTCTGTAGGATACAGAAGAAAATGACTGAACTATCTTTAAAAATTCCTGCTTGATAGAAAAGTCTGCCAGATACTATGGGCCTGGAGGCTGAAGATGGATGCCCAAATGGTACAGAAGAACTTTGGATGACTATCCAGGCAGTGAGATGTCTCTGTCAATTCTAGAGTTTTGGAAGTTGCTTACAATGTACTTCCTGTTTACTTAAGTAATATTAGATCCTTCTGGAGTCTTTGATGGAGTTGAAGAATCTATATTTATAGTTTTCCTTAGTTATGATAAAAAATAAAGTAGATATAAATATTGTAACTGTAATTCTTCCTAGAATTTTACTATGTTAAAGCCTTCCTTTTTGTTTAAACAGAAAAGGGGAAATGGTGTAGGAGGTTCTTCTTTCTATGTGTTGCTTGTATTGGTGAATGAATAAAGAGGCTGCCTTGGCCTAATAGGGCAGAACTTAGGTAGGCAGAGAAGACAGAACTGAATTCTTGGAGGAAGAAAGCAGAGTCAGGAGAGACACCATGGATCCTCTGCCTGAGATGGACTCTGGTTAGAAATTTACCTGGTAAGCCAGTGCCATGTGGCAAGACACAGATTAATAGATATGGGTTAAATCAAGATGTGAGAGTGAGCCAATAAGAGGCTAGAACTAATGGGCCAAGCAGTGATTTAATTAATACAGTTTCTGTGTGGTTCTTTTGTGGCTAAGCTAGCTGGGTGGCCAGGATTAACAAGGACCCCCCTCCTTGCAACAGTATCCAGGAACAGAAGCACCACTTTAGCTCCATATTGATTTCAGTGAAACCTCTGTAGATTCACTTGAGAAATTTTAATGGAAAGGTTAAATCAAGGGCTGGAAGTCATTTGAGTAATAAATTCTAACATTATTTGATACCTAGTCCGATGCATTAAAAAAGGAAAATAAGTATATGAAACATGTCAACTGTAGAAAAGTTCTATATTTTGTGAGAAAGGAAGTCTGTGTCTGAGTAATTGATTACTATTTCTGTTATTGTTAAAGGGTATTTGGCACCCTTGC
This sequence comes from Ondatra zibethicus, assembly GCA_004026605.1. Classification (NCBI taxonomy): domain Eukaryota; kingdom Metazoa; phylum Chordata; class Mammalia; order Rodentia; family Cricetidae; genus Ondatra; species Ondatra zibethicus. The sequence continues at coordinate 18,981 of PVIU01019339.1, forward strand.
AATAAATTTCTTTTTTAAATGTTAAAACTTTGCAGGTAAAGCTAGATTGTACTGATAATGAAAAGCAGTGTGAATTGATGCAAATAGCCTTCTGAGTATCTGCTTTTGTGTATGTTTTTATATTCATTATAGTTTCCTTACATTTTAATGTCAAAGAACACAAAATGTCTAATATAAATGCAAATTTCCCATTCAACTTATAATAGGAAAACTTGGAACTTCAGCCTTTCGGGTAACTGAATCAGCAAAAACATATTAAACTAAATATAGCATAATACAGTGTGGAGAAATTGATCAGAACTTAAGAGCACTTGCATAGCACTTGATGCAATGGACAGGTTCCAGCATTCACTTAGCAGCTCAAAATATTCTGTTGCTCCAGTTCCAAGGATCTTATACTCTGATGTACATACAGATAAGCACACACACAAAAATACAACAGACTCATATATATGTGTGTATATATATATACATAGATATGTATATATACACATACATATATATATATTATTTTTAAATAAAGTTAAGGTAGCATAATAGAATGATATCCCTAATCCATGCTAAATGTCTAAAGTCACCACAAAAGTTTTTATATATTGTAAATAAAAATTTATACACTATATTCTGATTACAGTTTCCCAATCTCAATTTCTCCCAGATACACCATGAGAGACCTGATTAATAGTGCCCCCACTCAGCAGGAAGCAGTATGGCCAGAACTGCACCCATATTCCCAAATATTGTCTATAAATGCTTATTTACATTTAAAGGGGACTATGATATAGGTATGAATAATTTACATTGGTATGGATCTTGGTTTATTGATACAATTTTAAGGTATCAATTATAAGAACTAAAAAAAAAGCTTAAGAAAAAAAGAAGACTTCTATATCCATAAAAATGGGAGTTAATTTGAGTTTTTTGGTAGCCACGTATTTTCAGAAAGACTCTGTTTGCTGGTGGCAAATAGAAGTGCAGCCCCTTAAGAGAAGGCTTCCTGACTCAGCAATAGCAGCAAAAACTTCCCAGCTCCTCTAAGAAACAAATTCCTGGTTCAAGCTTGTAGCACGAATTGTTATGGCTCTTTCAGAGCATACTACAATTTACTTGATGGAAACATAGGCCAACTTCTTCCTGGAGTTGAAGAGGTGATCATGGCTCCCACCCAGCAGTCTCGGAACTGGTAGTGAGCTACCTCCACCATGTTAAAAGGCTGAGAGAAGTGGAGCCACATCCAAGGCCACGCTGCTTACCATTTTAAAGTGCTCCTTGTCAGAAAAGGAGCAAATACACAATAGGACAGATTTAGATATAAAAGAACTATAAAAAGACACAGTGTATTTAAAAAATGTAGATAGGCTTGAGAGAGAGAGGTGAAAGAATATATAGATTAAAAGAGTAAAGATAATAAATATTAAAAAGTAATAGAAAAAAGTCACATGAAGATGGAAAACACACAGAGAGTCTGGATTATGTATATTATTGTGGTTGTTTTGGATATTTTAACTATTAATGAATTAACTGCTGAAAAACAATTGATTCTGGGTGCTGTTAAGCTAAACCAACATATATGTTTTAAAGGTATCTTGACTTCAAAATTTGAGTCTAAGGATATGTTACTTTGGAAAAGAGGTTCTGCTTTTGTTTCCACAGATGATGAGAACCCGTGAAATCATTTTAGGCTACTGAGGTTTAATGGACCAAGATTCCCCAGAAGGTCTCCATGAACCCTAAAAATGCTTTTCCCAACAAACAGTAGGAAGCAGTTTAGAGAAAACTATGCCCAAATTTCCAAAATGATAGTTTATAAATATTTTCATTTAAATGGGATATGATATAGAGATGAATACTGTACATTGGTATGGACTTTGGTTTATTGGTACAAATTTAAGGTCAATTTTGTTATATGTATATTTCTACTCATGTTTAAGATATTATACTTTTACAGCTCATTCAAAAATGTAACATATAATTAAATACTACAGGTTAATAGATAGTCATCTACAATATTCAAACTTGTAGTCATGTTCGTTAGGTTTTCTAGATGTACAGAGATATATTTCAGATGGATAAGTATTCTTCAAGCCTTTCAAAGACTTACAGAATTTGGCATTTAAAATATTTTAAGAACTTAGACTTTTCTCAACAGTGAGATATGTCTGCTTCTGGCAGCAGCAATTACTTCAGTGAAGTTGATGAGCACTGAAGAAACTCATTATAAAATTTGCCTTTAATGTGAGAAGGCTAATCATTTGGGCAAGAAACTTCTCTTTCCTGGACTGCTTGATAGTATGCTGTATGAACTGGATATGCAGGGCCCACAGAAAAATGACTGCTGAATTTGCCTAAAGAAGGTGAAACAGTCATTCAGGGTTCCTACTTCTTGAAGGAGTCTGCCAGTCATTCTGTAGTACATAGAAGAAAGTGACTGATGAACTGTCAATACAGCAAAGTAGTCTTTCAAATTTCCCCCTACATGGGAAAGTCTGCCAGATACTATGGGCCTGGAGGCTGAAGATGGATGCCCCAACATTACAGATGAACTCTGAGTGACTGTCCAGGCAGTGAGATGTTTCTGTCAATTCTAGAGTTTTGGAAGTTGCTTATAATGTACTTCCTGTTTACTTAGGTAATATTATATCCTTCTGGGTTCTTTGATGGAGTTGAAGATAGGTATAGTTTTAATTTTCCTTAGTTATGATAGAAGGTAAATTAGATGTAAAACTTTAGATACAAAAATATTATAACTATAATTCTTCCTTGATACCTGTTTTGTTATATGTAATTTTACTATGCTAAAATTAAAAATCTGTTTTATCTTGACAGTAAAGTGGAAATAATGTGGGATTCCCCTCTGTATGTTATGAATATGATTTATTAGTATTGGTTAATAAAGAAGATGCTTTGGTCTATGGCAGGGCAGAATAAAGCCAGGCAAGAAATCCAAACAGAGATATATAAAGTAGGCAAAGTCAAAGAGACTCCATGTAGCTTACAAAGGAGAAAAACACTGCAACCTAATGGTGGGCCACAGCCTCATGTTGACACATAGATTAATAGAAATGGATTAATCTGAGATGTAAGATTGGTTAATAAGAAGGTTGAGCTAATAGGGCAAACAGTGTTGTAATTAATATGATTTCTGAGTGATCAACTGGGTCTGGGCAGCCGGAAAACTTAAGAACAGTCTGCATTTCAGCCTTTCTTCTTCATCTAGCAGGAAATGCAAAAGACGATAAACAAAGATAAATTTAGATAGGCTTTTTTTTCAGAGCACAAAAGGAAAATATTGAATGGAATTTACTGAATAGATTTTATCTACCATTTTTTCCTATTTATGTGTCTTCCCATAATTTGCTGTCCCATAAGACTCAAGTCCTTCCCTTTTGTCTTCTTAAAGAGGCTAGCCCTTCTGATATCATCAGTCCTTTAACACTGACATACAAACCACAATCCCAGAGAACTTAGACAACAATGAGGGCACTAAGAGAGACTTACATTGATCTAATCTACGTGGGAAGTAGAAAAAGACAAAATCTCTTGAGTAAATTGAGAGCATGGGGACCTTGGGGATGGGTTGAAGGGGGGAGAGGAGAGGCAGGGAGGGGAGCAGAGAAAAATGTAGAGCTCAAAAAATTAATAAAAAAACCACTGACTTATACGGAATAATTTTATAAGCAATCATATTGTTTTTCTCTTCTTAATCTGTGTTTGTTACAAGGTACATTCTAACTAAAAATGCAAATGTATAGGACCTTTTCTTCCTCCTATAACACTGCATTTATACATACTAAATACTTAACATATGTATGGATGTTCACACACTCATTTTTGGAGTTGTTTAGTGGGTGGAGATGATAGCCAACATAGTGTGGTCTAATTTTCTTTTCTTATGAGCTGCATTATTCCATTCATTCTTAATTGGGAAGACTAGAAATAAATAGTCCTGCTCAAATTGGACCTGATTAGTCAGTTTTCATTATCTACTACTATGTTTATTATATTCTATTAAAATGAACCTTAATATTATTTTAAAATGACAAAATGCCTATAATTTATGTGACATGATGCTTACATTTAAAAATTACATTAACTTTTTTAAAAATTAAATTAAAATGCTTACATTTAAAAAATTACATTAAAAAAGCCAAAAAACCCAAAACTCAAAAATAATTTTAGGTTGATCTGAGTTGTATTGGATTAATATCCTTAATTTTTTTCCTGTAGATGACTAAGCAAACACAAGATATAAAATCTAATAGGCACCTAATGAAAATTCAAAAATTATAAATCTGAAAACAGAGCTATACGTTTTAGACATAGCATTATTTCTTAGCCTAGAACAAGATCTTTGCATACATGCAAAGTGACAAGGATATCTGCTTGATTTGTTACCAGCCAACTTCTGTCCTTGGATGTTTTTTGCATAACATTTGCTGATGTTGATTTAGCCTACTCTTCAAGGTCAGAATTGGAATTCTGTCCCTCCCTTAACCCCGAAACAATGATAAAGAATGAATCATAGTAGCTGAAAGTTTTTTGCTTGATTTTTATTTCAGACAGATTTTCTTAAATGATTTTACATATGTTATTAGTGAGTAAAAGCATGCAAGGACTAATGTGTATTTTTATAGACATTAAAGGTAAATATACTCAGTGTAAGAGTGACAATAGGTAATTATAATTATGTAATTAAAATATGTGTAGCTATATTTTTACATAAGTTTGGATTAGTAGTTCTTAATTTTGGGAAATAGATACTACTTCTGATTATCAAAAATAGCATTCTACTTTGCAAGTTTCTAAATGGAGATATGAGTATTAGATATACATTGCAGGACTCTAGTTTTATTCAGATCATGTGTAAGCTGTCTTGCCCTCATGGTTTTTTTTATCCACTATTTTTCTAGTCTCCATTCTTGCTGTGTAAGGTGACAACACAATATTCATAATTTTTTCTATACATGAAGAAGCTATATAAGACCAAAGGGAAAATTTTAACAGTAAGAATAATGCTTAGAATCTATTAATGATATATTAGCTGATTTTTATTAAAATAGTCTCTCCTAGAAATGAAGTGTTTTAAAGATAAAGCATTTCTGTTATGATGTCACAAAAATTTGAATATTCCTTAAATTAAGTATCTTGGTAAATGTTATTTAATTAAAAGTTCTTTCATAAGATATGAATTGGAAATTTTCTTGAAATTTTTGTTATTATATCATTCACAAAATTTTAGTAACATATATTAATCATCTATAATTATATGTTTCATATGACCATTACATAATTTTATATAATTAACGAACTTTGATTATATTTGCACCCTTCTACCCTTTCTTTTTTTCTCCCACTAAAATTGATCATTTTCCTATTCTTAATCTCCAATTCACTTCCACTTTTTAAAAGATTCACTTATTTTTATGTGAATACAAATTTTACCTTCATGTAGTTATGTGCAATGCCATGTGTGCATGGTGCACATTTAGGTTAGAAGAAGTTATCAGACTTCCAGGAACTCTGTTTACAGATAATTGTGACAACCATTTGAATGCTGGGAACAGAAGCTCCCATAACATCTACAGACAGTAAAAATAAAGCACAATCTAACTGATGCTGGGCCTTCTAGAAAAGCAGCAAGTGTCTTAACTGTTGAGCCATTTCTCTTGACCACTCTCAACGTTTTGTTTCCTTTTGACAACAGTTTACTTATTCTTTGCTTTAGAGATTTCAGCCTGTGCTCTTCTAGACAGATTTTTGTCTCCTTTATATCTTTATTGACTGCTGAATTTAATTCATTATCATTGGTGCTGTTGTCACAACCAGTGTATGTACTTTCCATGGACATCCCTTTTGTCTTCTAACATCCAAAAAAGGAGAGTTCCCGCATGTTTCATAATAAATGTCTTTTTTTTCACTTCTCTGACCTGAAATAATCTTTGAAGTTTAGATTTGATCAATCATTTGCCCATAGCAAAAATAATAACTAATTAAAGAAAAATAAAAGTTGCTAGAGTACTGGGAAAGTGAAGATACCATGGTTAAAATCTGTATGGGGTTTTCTCTGTAAGCCTGACTACAGGCAATTAGATCCGGGCAGGATTCCCAAAGCAAAGGCTTTGAATTGGTGCAGTCAGTGTAATACAGCTTCTGAGAGGAGTTCTTCTGAGAGAAGACTTAGCTCCCCTGGCCAGTGTTTATATATGTTTATATACACTAGCATTCCTAGCCAGGGAGATTTCTTTCAGAGAGTACTTTATCTATTATCCTCAGAGGCGGAGAATAGGGAGGAAAGCCTTAAAAACATACTCTTTACTTTGACTCATCAATGTATAGCCTTTAACTCTTTATCTTCCTACCTCCTACTTCTTTCTTCATGATTCCCTGAGAAACATTTGTTTGGGCGCTACATCAGGGAGATGACCTATGGGCTTTGTCAGTCCATCAAGTCTACAACTGGCGCCTTTCAAGAGAACATAGAAGTGGGGGAGAAAAGGAGAGGCATACTCTTCAGACTTTAACATCTTATTTACATTACACCAGTCAGTAACTGAAAACTTTACTGTGAAATTTTACTTTGGATGTTTATTTAATTTGCTTTCTAACCACCTACCCTCTGAGCTTCCCAGGAATCAGATGCACTCCTTATGATTGGCAGGTAAGTTAGTAGAGTAAGGGAACTTCTGAATGTTTGTAGAGACATGCAAAGGGGAGAGTAAAAAACATTTCAAAGAACTATGTCACATCCTTAGAGGAAAAGTGGTTTCACAAGAGAAATTAACATTGAATGGATTAATGCAATATTAAATACTGTGTGGAACTATGCTAACAAATCCACAAGTTTAGATATGCTACAAAACTAGGATGGGAAAGGCACAAGAATAGAGATGTTTGAAAACTGACAGGAAACATTATTTTATGTTTACTTTAAGTTGCATGCATAAATTAAATGGAGTTATTATACATGTGGTGATCATGCTTCCATAACCTCCACAGACAATAAAAAGAAAACAAAATCAATCAAACAAAATCTCCAGTGCCAGACATGACAACCTCCCTTGGAGATGTTGGTCAAGGGAATGCAAGAGACTCCTAAAACATGATAGACTACTGATATTGTCCTTGTTTGCCTTCAAGAATTTGATAGGTAAGACACTATCAATACTGGACACAAGACTTGTCAGAATTGAGCTGAAACTGATCTGAGAGCCTCCTCCTTTCTGAGGACTAGTTCTCATGTTACACGAAGGGGTAATGAAAACTGCCAATAAAGAATATCAACCAGTAGTCCTACTCAGCTATAAAATCTATGAGCCACAACATGACCACTCTGGCAAGTATACCCAATGGTGCAATAGTGACACTTTTATCTTAGGGGTTACCTACAACTATCTAGTTTAACTTAAGACTTTCTCAATAGGAGGGAAATCATGCCTAAATGCTATAAACCAGCGGAAAGTTCATGACTCTAAAAGTTAACTAACTATTGCCACTTTCCTAAACCAGCATAATTTCTCATTTCATTACAAATCGTTTTCCTTATAACTACAGATAAATATAGCTTTCATCTATTATCTAAGAAACTTCTTTTTGAGACATTAGAGAACACTATTGTTCTAAACTGTCTAAAATTGTAGAGAACCACTCACTGCGGGATTCAAAACCTAAACGGGTATTTCTGAATGAAATTAATATTCTTAAAGATCAGAGAATATCAAGAAATAGGTGGCATAAAGATTTTAAGACCCCAAGGAATGTGACATCTCCTGGGAGACTGAGACATGGTATATTCTGTTCAGGATAGAAAGCTATGCTTATGAAATTGTAACAATATTATTCAATAAACAAGACCTAAGTAATAATAACAATGGTTGTCTCCAAAGGTCTCAGCCTTCAGTGAACCACAGGAAATAAAATGACTGCACAAAGAAGAACCAGAATTCTCTAGGAACAAGTCCGATGGTAGGTTATCTAAAACCAACTGGTCAGCTATAAACGTATGCACATGGACATAGGAGTAACACCAATAGGACTCAGGCATATATACATATATTCAGTGTGTAGGTATGTATATATGATCATACATGTTTAAACACAGATTACATACATATGTGTGTGTAACTAATAACTGTAAAAGACATGAATTTGAGAGTGAGTGGGGATAACAAGAAGAATATGAAGGAAAGAAGATTGATTAGAAATGATTTAAATAGACCATGAATCAACTGATAAACATAAGAAATAGATGTTTGTACAATTTATTACAAAAAACTGTTTCAAACACAGAATATGTATTTAATGACATATCTGACACCCTGTATTGCCTGCTTCAATTAACTTGAAATCTTTAATCTCTAAACTCTTTAAATTCAATGGAATCAATATTTATACTTAAAAATTGATATGTATTCAAAGGAAATTTATTCTAAAATTCTCCTAAATGATCAAAATTTAAGACAATTATTTAAATTGTCATATTTCCTCTATAACATTAGGCAACTTATACCAAATATTTAGAGCAGATCAATTCCACTTTTATTAGTTGAATGAAATGTAATTTTTATAGTAACAAATCAGAAAAAGAAGTTAAAGCACATTGTCTAGAATAAGCAATCATAAAGATTTTCAAATATGGAAAAGTAAGACTTTTGAAATTCTTTGACCAACAATGAAAGAATAAATGTTTAAAATAAAGCAGATATTATGCAACAAAGCAAATGAAAAGTTTTATCATAAATTTAAATACATAGTTTTCTTGCTTTAATATCTGTTTATCTTCCCTATTATTGGTGAGATTTAAGAACATTTTGTTCCAAATTATCAAAATAGTATTTATTTGAAACTCTGTAGGTTAAAACATTAATTACCTCTATATTTTAGTATTTATATTTGATAATGCCAATCTCTATCTATCTATCTATCTATCTATCTATCTATCTATCTATGCTATGTTCTCATTTGTCATACGGCTATCATTAATATTTCATCTTTGTTATCTTTAAAAAAGAATTAATAATATTCTATGTTGTATAGAATAACAGGATTGAGAATCATACATGGAAAATGTTGACATCCTATTTAGACATATTCTGCCTATGTATATAAAACACAGCTAGCTCAATTGAATGGTAATTTTCGATGTTTTAAAACAATTTTTATTGTCTGATATTTGTTCATATAGGCACTACTAATTATGTATATATATAATACATTTTAGATATAATGTTATTATATACATAAAACTAAGGATAAAATTTCCATTCTATTGGAGTAAGTGATGTGGGATTTCCATCTGTATGCTATGATTACCATTAATGAATAAAGAAACTGCTTTGGACCTATAGCAGGGCAGAATTTAGGTAGGCGGGGAAAACTAAACTGAATGCTGGGAAAAGAAAGGTGGAGTCAGAGAGAAGCCATATAGCCCTACAGGAGCCAGATGCCGGAACTTTGCCTTTGCCAGTAAGCCACTGCCACGTAGTGATATGCAGATTAATAGAAATGGGTTAAATTAATCTGCTAGAGCTAATGGGCCAAACAGTGTTTTAAATAATATAGTTTTGTGTGGTTATTTTGGTTCTGGGTGGCTGGGATAAATCAGCGGCCTCCTCCAACAAGTAAGTACAATAATTTTCATTGCTGAATAGTATAGAAAGTGAATTCACTATTGTGTATCTATTATTTTACACTGTTATTGTAAAATAATTCTACTGAAACCTACTCAGTCATTTTTCCAAAGTGATTGTTAATCCTTCTAAAAACTTTTGTTCTCAGAAAACTTAACTTTTAAAAAGAAAGACACAAAGTCATTGTGCTTTTTCTGATGACAGTTTCTTGGTGACATCTCATATTTGGAATCATTTTCTTTAGTCTGACATAGTTTGTAGATGTAAATACTAGAGAAGGGAGCACAGCACAGCACAGCGATAAGGGAAGTTTTCAGCACACCCCCTTTTCAGTGAAGCCCAGTAAATATTAATCACATACATGGCATTCAATCAGTCTTCCAATTCATTTTAAAGGTAGTGCTCGAGAATTCAAAATTAACAAGGTCTTCTCTCTCACCAAATGTGAATTTTGTATTTAGTATCAACATATCCTATGCTATTTATTGTATTTGACCTAGAACTGTTTAGATATATTTATAATTCAAAACACACACATCATTGACAGCTTTCCCATGGATTCACTGCATATAAAATGATGGCTTAAAAATGATGGCTTTGTTTTTAATTTGGTACTATTTTGGCTTCTAGTAATTATGGTAACAGAACAACTGGGGTTGCCTAATGGAAATCAGATGGACTAAAGCCACCATGCAATCTTTTATGTGCTAAGTGGTGTTCACTAAGAGACATGTGCATCGTTGAGATAACGATGTGGAGAGATGGTCAATATTAAATCAATGACATTTATTCATGGAAATAGACACAATAAGCTGTTCCTCCAACCCAGAAAATGAATAGCAACAAATTTTTGGGCCATGTTGCCCTCTAGTGGGAATCTTAAAGAGGACATTGAATAAGATGGTGTTGGGTACCTTTGAAATATTTGCAATACAAAGTGACAAATGTTCTGAAAATGCATTGACCTGCATTCTTCAAAAATGGCAAAGTGGAAAGTACTGTCTGTTGATTAATGTTTTTTCTATCAATGTGGGGTATTTTTTAAAAGCAAGAATTGAACAAAGAAAACAAAGTCTGTGACTTCTCTTAAAAATATATAACATATAAATCAGAAGGTAGAAATAAAGAATTCAGGCAATAATTTTATTATCTTTGATTTTTTGCCAAAATTTTTGTTAAATTCATGCAATAAAACTATCACTAAAACCACATCTTTCTACAGCTCCACTGACTGGAATAATATTTAGCTGTATGGTGAAAGTAACAATTTTAAAAGTATAAATTAACTATGACTCATGCAGTCATAAACACATTTTTCAGAAGTACATTCTTTTAAATTTGTTAGTCAGAGAATATATTATGCTATTCTTATTTTCTATCTTATTATATTTTACTTCAAGGTGTTCACATATGACAATATAAATTATTTTTCCTAATTTGTGTACTAGTATAGATGAATTGAGTGGATGATATTACAGAAATTATATTCTATTTAATAATGGACCTTTAAAACTCCTATCACATTATAGAACAACTTCTTGGTTCCTACATTAACACTTACTAACTTTTTAATACCTAATCCAAGTCTGCATACATTCAGGTAAGATTCATATTTTTGTAGATATGTAGATTCCCTTAACTGAAACCTTACTTTATAAAATACTGTCTTAGATAACTAACTTTGGTTTTAGAATTGGTTGGCTCTGTGATCCTACCAAGACACATTATTCTGGACAATTCTTCAAGTACATCTCATGGAGGATCTATCTGAGATAAAAAGTCTTTTGCCAGAATGGGCAGCACTATTTCTGTAGCCCAAATATAAGGAAGTTTGAGGGGTAAAAAAGTAAGGATTTTTCCGCCCACTATTTTTCTTTGTTAGTGAGTGCTTCAACATTGCTGCTACTGCAGTGGCTCTTGCCGTCTTCAGACACAACCATGACTGATGCAATACCTCTACTTATGTGGAGAAAATACAACGTGCAGCTATGCTTACATGATGAAAAATTAAATACTAATTTTGCCATCAGTTTCCTTGTTGCAAATGTTCTCATTCCAAAATGAACTTATAGTAGCAACACAGCAAGCTAAAAAGATAATTCCTTGAATTAATTTCTTCTGCAGGAATAATTTAGATAAAAATCTGCTACCATGCAATGTACTAACAATGTGGAAAATATTAAGATGTGACTCTAAGATATTACATATTTTTAATTCACCAGTAACTTCTTTTGTCTTTATGATATCAGTCATTGTGAAATTTTTGGTTTAAGAAATATCTACTTCGATAGGCTAAGAATTTCTTGGTAAACCTCTGTAGTATAGATAATGATTCACAAAGTATGAAACATAGAAGTATTTTTCTATGAACAATATCTGAATGATAAATATTAAGGAATAAAAAGAAAATAGAAAGTTATTTTTCCTTAATTTGGAAGAAATTTGGAAGAAAATTGTATGCAGAACAGCTCTGTATGTATCCCAGTAAGGAGTTCTGTTAAGTACGTTATGAGTAGTAGTCATACGAAATTTCAGTATTGTTTAATTTAAAAATGTTTCAGAAATTTAATTGATATTGTCCTCATTTTCTTTAAAGTAACAGACAACAAAAACCTTATATTTCTTGCTCATTTAAATTTATTTAATTTAAAATTTTATAGTTTCAGGTAAATATTCAAAATTACAAAAGCACTTTTCAATATATTATAAGAAATGACAATAATTTTTGTGGGAGTCTATTTATGAGGATAAGCACATTTGAGTTTTATGTGTGATATATTCTAGAAATAACTCATGTGCTGTTTCATGCCCTGGGAGATTTTTTAATGACATCATACATTAAGTTAGACAAACTTTAAGTGATGTTGTTAGGAGGCATATTCTACTTTGTGCCTTTAAAATTCTTTATCCATGCTAGAAATATCTTTATGGATAGACGTTTTGAATGTTTAATCCCTTAACAATTATGTTCTCACATACACTGAAAAGAATTATTGCATGATCTCTCAGTGAGGGTGGATTAGTGTATAAATTAGCCAAATCCATTGTAACCACTAATTGAAAAATTCACTGATAGGTTAAGTCATTTCTATATTTTCTTCTAGTAGACTTTCTGATTCTGTAAAGATTATTTTCTAGTCATCCATCATAAAAGAGGAATCATAAAAACATGAGGACAAAGAGAGATGAATAAAGAAATTGAAAGATAAACAGAGAGAAATGTCAAGGAGAAGAGATTCCATCTTTTTCAATGTGCATATGTTGAACAATACCCAAGAGATATAGCTTTACTCAAGCAAAGCAGGAATGTAATGGTGGATATCATGTTACGAGGTTTCAGGAAAGCAATGTATATAGTTTCCAAAACCAGAGGTAATGTGAGTCTACCTTATTTACATGCCATTATGACAGAACAAGGACAGTGTTTGGCACCATAGCATCAAAAATTGATTTATTGGAGAGCAAGGTGTCATGATGCCTAATAACAACCATATTAACTTTATAGTTGATAGTGACTTATTCACTGACTTAATAGCCTGTCCCCTTCTTATGACAACAGTCAAAAGAAGGACTATACAGATGATAAGGAATCACAGACTTCGTAACTCCCTGTTACAGTAGATCACATAAGTAGAAAACCAAGGAAAGTACAAAATGCAATGTTGAACATATTACATAAAGTAGTAGAAACTTACTACAAATCAGTGAGACTTTTAAAGTGAATATCATCTTAAGATTAAGAAAGAGCTAGTGTTTTAGCTTTGAACGATGCTTATGGCACATAAGCAGGAGTAACAGAAGGAATTTCTGAACATGAATCTGTAATGATCATATCTGATTGAATTTTGTACAACAGCAACTGCCTCCAGTAGATCAAAAACGTAAAGCACACTAATGGATTGTTATTTAAATTTTGGTGCTGGCCTTTAAACCTACATACAAAACTACATAAAGACTATCATGGATATGAGCTCCCAATGTTGAAATGAAAATTTCATTAAAGGTGTTAAAGTTGAAATTGGTGAAGAATAGTAAGAGTGGTTTTTCTGACTGAATGTCTCTATTTTATCAAGGTGAAGAAAGTGTCAATAAAACTGTTATTCACTAATATTGTTAGTTGTTCCTAACATTTTAATATAAAACATTTTTCTATTTTTACAATTATAAATACACTTTCCAAATAATCACTCATGGCTGTGAGGAAGATTGAAACCAGAAAAGGAGATGAGGCAGAGATTTTAGTTTTGAGTTTAGATACACTTATGAATGGCAGTTTCTAGAGGCTGGGCAAGATGATACTGAAATCACAAGCACACACCATTTCAATTCTCTACCCTTAAAATTAATTGGTTAAAGGTTTGTGTGAATCTACTTATTGCTCTATCAGAATAACTTCCATGACAATAAAACAACCTAATGGAAAAACAAAAGCCGAATTAGAAAAATGTAAGTTAATTCAACAGTCTTTGTTGTTAAGTCAACAGTATCATTTTTTGATGTCTCAAAATATATAACCCTTTTCTTTTGGAGATTAAAAAAGGAGAAGTTTGGCAAGCATATTTTAAACAGTGTGCATTTATTATGTGGTTCACCATAAAAAACACACATTTTTCTTGACAGTAATGCAGGTGGGGCTTTTCGAATAGGCTATCACTTCATGGACTTAACCAACCTTAATATTTTCTACAATGTATGTCTTTTAAGAACTTCTGAAGGTGCTTTGCTGAAATCCATCATCCTGCAGCTATTTTATGCACTCCTAAAATTCACATATTAAGATTCTACTACCAATTACCTCAAACTATGACTGTATGCCTTCATAAGTTGCTGAAACACATAATTTCTATATTTGGATTACTGGTAAAAACAAGGAAGAGGAATTTATAGATATTTTCATGCTTTAAATAAATCTAAATTATATTAAATGCTTCTATTATATTGCTGCATTTTTTGTTTTTTCAAGACAGGCCTTCTCTGTAGCTTTGGAGTCAGTCTTGGAACTCACTCTGTAGACCAGGCTGGCCTTGATCTCATATCCACCTGCCTCTGCCTCATGAATGTTGGATTAGAGGCATGTGCCACTTCCACCTGGCTTGCTATGTAAACTTTTGACTAAAATTTTAGGGTAACAAAATAAAATACAGTGTCTGGTATCTGGTTTTTAATTAGCTCTATGATATATATATATATATACACATATATATATATATGAAACACATTGATTCTGCTTATCAAAATGAATTAGCTCATATGCAGCATGAGTTTGAGAAGTTGACCAAGTGAATTAGACATTATTTTCTTATTTTGGAAACACCCAAAGATTCAATATAACTGTGATTTGTTGTCACACGAGCATTTGTTTATCTTTCTAAGGTCTAAAGATTTATGAAAGATATTGACAAGATAACATGCAAATATTATAGTGGTATGTTAGGAAAAATAATTGTAAAAAGAAGGGGGTGATGTTTTCTCTCAGTGTTGATAAATATTGAGAGTATTTGAAAAGATACCAAGTGAACTATGACCAATAACAGTTCCTACAATGCAAGCACACCCAGTAACTCAAAAACATACTACAAAACATTCCTTATTTAGGGGCACAGTGTGCTCTTTGCACTAGCAAAAAGCAACTCGTATTATTTATTTTTATTTTTGGAAGATAAAACAAACAAGCAAACATAATTATTGCATATATTCTGTGGTTATGGCTTGTTCTTTTTTTTTGTTTTCCATAAAGGAAGCCAAATCTTAGGACTTGATAGAATTTTCAATTGAATTGCATCTGACTTCTTATAAATTAAAACACTTTTTTTCAGTTCTTGTTCACTTAGGGCTAGTCAACAATCTGTATACCATTTGCAAACGGTAATGAAGTTAGAATTAATTATTTTAGGAAATCTGATATTATTGTTCTTAAAGATCATTCCCTGGATGGCCATATTCCTACCTGTAAAAAACCAAGCAAATGAAACCAAACCAAACCAAAACAAAAACAACTCCCCAAAAACCTATGAATTTCTATTTTTATTACTCAAGTACAAAAAAAATTACATTTAGACATCCATTTGTCTGATATTTGATTTTGTTTACCTGAGAATTACAGTAATTCTACACTGTGCATAGTTTTAGATAATGTAATAGAGCACTTATCACAACAGCTGCATCTTAGATGCTGAAGTTACTAGAGGCTAATGAGTCTCAGGAAATCACTTCTCCCTGGATTCATTTACTCAAATACTGGTGAGTATTTGTGTAATTTTGCTTTTGTATCAACTACTTGATTATTTATATGGTGTTAATTTGAGTGGCAGTCATCTTTTCATGGTTTGGACATTCCACGGTTTAGACATATTCATTAATGAAACAGCCATCTAACCAAACAAATATAGAAAAGGATAGTGATAAGGGTGAATAAGGATAAACAATTTTTAAGACTAGATCTAAGAGAAAAGAGGAATTGAGGAAACAGAAGCAAAATATGCTGGGACTGTATTTATGTTCTTGCAACAAAGTGATTTACAAATTTGAGTATATGATCTGGTTGCTCTCTTCTGTTTCTTTCTTTCCCTCAACCTCTCTCCTTCCCTCCCTCCCTCCCCCTTCTCTAATCTCCTTTTTATTTCTCTATCTCAAGTTGTAAAGTTTCTTATCTTCCTTTTCAATTTCAATTATTTAATAGAAAATCAACATGAATAAGTTTTGTTATTCTAGGGAAAAAAAGAGCAGCTTCACTGAGCCTGGTGGGGATACACGTTTTTAAGGTAGTAAAGGTCCATGCTGATGGACTGTTCATGGAAAAGAATAAAACTATACACATTGTTGTTGGCATATTGCAAACTTATGAGTTTTGGCAATACTATATTCTAATACAGGTAGATTTCTATATCAACATTCCAACTCTTCCTAGAAAATCAATATCATGGATGTGTCATGGAATTAAGATGATTGAGAGTGTGCAATATGGTTAGAAGGTTTTAGAGTCTCCCTGAGGCTTCAGAGTTCCATAGCATCAAGGAACCACTTTCCCAACTTACAGATCTTTACACATTCATTGCACTAGTTTGTGTTGTGTGCCTGCTAATTGTAAGAGTCTTTTCAAGGTGCTTTTTATGACCATCAAAATGACACAGATGCCTTTGTTGAAAACTTCATATTATGAATTATGGGTGGGTACAAGGATTACTTGAGAATACACACACACACACACACACACATACACACACACACACACACACACACATCCAGTTTTTTTTAAAATTGCTTAATTTGTGGAATTGCAAAACCCTAGGCTAGACACAAGCCTTACCTACTGCTGCTTCAGATCCCGGGCAGAGAGTGTCTCAGAACCTCAAAGTTTTTATCTTAGTCTATAAAGTGAGCATGGTTTAAATATTTCCCAATGCTTTTCATTAAAGAAAAGAATTATTTGGAATGAATATATTCATAAATAACTCGCCCAATTTAAAAAATTAATGTATTTGCTTTTAAGGAATTGGACTTGTAGTTTGAACTACTGAAATTCTAATCACTTAGATTTTGCCATTCATACACTCTACATTTAGACAGAAGACTCTACCAATGTCCACAAGAAAATATTTTTATTTATTTATTTATTTTTCTTTAATTTTTTTTTATTTTTCTCTGCTCCCCTCCCTGCCACACCCCTCCCTCCCACAACCCTCCCCCAAGGTCCTCATGCTCCCAATTTATTCAGGAGATCTTTTATTTATTTTTTTTAAATTTATTTATTTATTTATTTTTTTCCATACATTGTTTTGTTTTATTTTTTCCATTCAAGAACATAATTAAAGAAATAAAATTTTTTTGCCTTTCTTCCCCTTCTCCCGGTCCCCTCCCACTACCCCCCCACCCCTCCTCCCTCCCCCTTCTTCCTTGAAAGAGGGCATGGTGCCCTGCCCTGTTGGAAGTCCAAGGCCCACCCCCATCCCTCCTGGCCTAGGAAGGAGTGCATTCAAAAAGACTCGGTTCTCAAAAAGTTAATACATGCAGAAGAG
>PVIU01019340.1:0-36608 GCA_004026605.1 Ondatra zibethicus
GGTGTCTCCTGTAAACAGATGCACATAGACATGGTGTCTCCTGTAAACAGATCCACATAGACATGGTGTCTCCTGTAAACAGATGCACATAGACATGGTGTCTCCTGTAATCAGATGCACATAGACATGGTGTCTCCTGTAATCAGATGCACATAGACACGGTGTCTCCTGTAAGCAGATGCACATAGACATGCAGAGCTTTCCTTTTGTCTCGATCTCTGGTCCTAAATAATCACATAAAACTTATATTAATTTTGAAATGTTCAGCAATAGCCCAGGTTTATTACTAACTAGTTATTACAACTGAAAATGACCCATTTCCCTTAATCTACATTTTGCCAAATGGCTTGGGCTTTCCCTGTCCTTTTGCACGTCTTCTTTCTCTGGTGGCAGGCTCATGTCTCTCTCACTCCAACCTTCTCCATCCCAGTATTTTTACTTTGGCTTTCCACCTAGCCTTATTCTGCCTTGCTATAGGCCAAATCAGCTTATTACCAACCAATGAGAATAATACATAGTCACAGTACACAGAAGAATTATCCCACAGCATTCCTTTTGACCTTTTTTCCCTTTGTATCTTATTACTTCACAGATGATGCCAGAGAATGCTTGAAATTCTATAAATTTTGCCTGATTTAAACACACACACACACACACACACACACACACACACACACACACACACACACACACACATTAGAAAGACTTACCAGCTGTGGTCTAGTTAATCTGACAATGGCTGCCTATGTATGAAAGGTTCAAGAATATAGTAATTGTTCTGTCCTTGAGGCTGGGTGTCTCAGCTGGTCTTCAGGATATGCCAGAATCCCAAGAAAGTGAGCTCTAATGCTAGCGAAGGAATGGACTTACTAGTGATGGCAGAGGTAGGAGGCAGAGAGAGAAAGAGTTTTCCTCTTCCGTGCCCTATAGATAGTCCTCCAGCAGCAAGATTGTTCCAGATTAGAGCGGGTTTTCCCACCTAGAATGTTATGGATTGAAAGTGTGTCTTCCCACCTCAAAGATCCTGATTAGAAGTGGATCTCCCTACTTCAAAAGACCCCTTTAAGAAAAAAAGAACCCCTTTCAGGTGTGCCCAGCCAGTTTTGGATTTTAGTTAATTTCAGATGTAGTCAAGTTGACCACCAAGAATAGATATCACAAAAGTTTTGCCAGAAATATAGCTATTTTATGTAGGTATGCTTTTTTTCAGCGTAAGTAAGTTTACTATAGTTTTTCATCATTATATTTAATTTCTATATTATATGGATAATTAAGATTTTTTTTTTTACTTTGCTTCACAAAACTAAGGACCTCTCCAACTAAATACTTAGTTCTAAAAAAAGTAATTTTCATTCCCCAATGAGAAACTAATGATAGAATGGGACAATTTCTGCCAACTGGAGAAAAATACAAGAAATTTTATGTTAAGAAAATATACAGAGCAAAAATGACAGCCTTGTATTCTGATCTTTGAAAGTGGAAAAAGCAAAGATGAAACATCCCTGCTGTGGCTGTTAAATTTACGGTGACTGCACTGTATTGAAAAGCACCTGCTAAACTGTCCAAGGTAACAATGCTTCTGTTGTGCAACAAGTACTTCAGACCTACACAGTTGATGACTTTCATTCTCAGGAAACTGTAGATAGCTAAATATGGGTTTTTGTAATTCAATAGAACATTATATTGCATAAAAGCCTAGACAAATATTAAAATGTACTGTTTTTAAATACATGTTTTTTATTTATAAATGAGTAGTTTAGCTAATTAAAAATAATATATGAGACTGTGCCCCAGCATAGTCTAACCAACATACTTGAACCAGGACCTGACTTATCTGTATCTACCCACAGATTCCTTATTAGCTACTTCTCCCACTCAGCTCCATACCCAGACTTCCCACTTCCTCCTCCAGTGTCTAGCATGAAGTAACAAAGGAAGTCCTCATATGTAGATCCCATTACAAGAATAGCGACATTATGAAAGATCAAGCCAGTATCTTCTCTCCAAACCATATAAGTTCTAATAGAATGCTTGCCTAGATGAAGCCGGGGCACAGAATTTAAAAGAACAATCATAAACTTTGTGTAAAAATTCAAGAAGTCTAAAGAAGACACAAAGAAACCACTCAATGAAATCAAAGATAAAGAGCACAGGTAGAATAAATGCCTGGGTAGTCATCCAGAAAAGACAAACTTGGGGTTGATGAACATGACAAAGACAATCAAGCCTGAGAATGGAACTCAAGGAGAAAGAAAAACTGAGGAGGAGTCAGTATGAAATGAAGACGGACTTGAAAAACTCAGTTGCCCAACTAGAAAATGCAAAGGAAAGTCTTAGAAGTAGAGAGAACCAAGCAGAATATAGAGTGCCAGGTCTCAGAGATAACATAGACAATACAGTACAAACAAGAAAGAAACATGAAAAACTAAAAATATAGAAAAGGAACAAATAAGAAACATTGGACAGCGTAGAAAAAAAGACCAAAGCTTTGAATTATAGGCATAAACAACAAGAAGAATATCAATTCAATGGAGTAAGACAAGATCTTTGAAAGGGTCATAGCAGAAAATTTCCCTAATCTTTCTAACTAGGGAAATATCCATAAAAATAGAAGAAACACAGAGAACACCAAATAGACAAGATTAGAAAAGGAAATCCTCAGGACATTTACACTTATAAAGTATACATACAAAGGCGATGCAAATCACATATAAAAGAAAATTCAGAATAACAGCTGATTTCTCAATGGAAACTTGAAAACCAGAATAACTTGGAGCAATGCATTCCAAGTCCTAAAAGACTCTTACAAACAAATTAGAAGAACTTATCCAACAAAATTATTTACCATTATTAAAGGAGAAAAAAAGTTTCAGGATACAAACAACCTAAAACAATTTGTATCTACCAAATGAAACCTAAAGAAACTACAGAAAGTATTATCTCAGGCCAAGGAGAGGCATGAAAAGAGCCAAAAGACTATGGAAAGACACAATTACACAAATACAAAATACTATTATGATCACAAACATTGACACAATAAAACAACAGTACGATGAACACAACTCACACACATTTCAATAAAACAATTAAAATCAATGGCCTCAATTCTCCAATCAAAAGACAAGGACTAACTGAATGGTTTAAGAAACAAAATCTATCTGTTGCCTCTGAGTTTTAGATTAGTTTTAGACACTGCCTTAGAGTAAAAGGATGGACAAAAGTAGTCCAATTAAATGGGACTAAGAAGTAAAAAAAGCATTACTGAACTAATACCTGACAAAACAGACACAAAGTAAAACTACTAAGACGAGATAAAGATGGACACTCACTCTAATTAAGGGCAGAATTAACCAAGGAAACATTACTATCCTAAATAAATATGCACCAAACTCAGGAACACCCAATACATATATTATATATAATAATTATATTATATAAACCTACTACTGAATTTAAAGACACAGATTAACATTAATCAGTTAATAGTAGGTGATTTCAATACTCTGCTTTCTCCAAAAGGCATGTCATTTAAACAAAAAATAAATAGAGAAACATCAGAATTAATTGATGTCATACATCAAATGGACTTAACAGATATCTTCAGAATATTCTATCAGAATACCAAAAGAAAAAAAAAACCACATTCTACTTAGCAGCATATGAACACTTTTTAAAATACACCATATCATGTGACAATAAATTAAGTCATTATAAATTCAAAAAGATTGAAATCACCCCTTATATTCTATTTGGACAAAATGTAATAATATTATCAGCAAAAAAACTCTGCTAATAATTATGCAAACTCATATAGCTTAAATAACATATTATTGAATGATGAATGAGTCAAAGGTAAGAAATCAAGAAATAAATAAAAAATTTTCTGGAACTAAATTAAAACATATACAACAAAGCCTCTGGGACATGTTGGAATTGGTACTATAAGGGATATTTATAGCTTCAAGTGCCAACATTAAATAATCAAAAAGAGTACAAATACTGGCTCAATGATGCAACTCAAAGTTAAACCAAGAAGAAGTAAAAAAAATCCTAAAAGACCCATAAATAATTAAGAAATCAAAAAAGCAATAGAAAGCTTTCTAGTAAAAATAAAGAAAATGAAAGAAAAGTAAAAAAAAAAAGCCCAGAACCAGATGAATTACTGAATTCCCAACAGAACCTACCAGATTTTCTAAGATCTGTAACCAGCTCTTCTTAAACTACTGAAAAAAAAAAAAAACCAACCAACCAACCAGCCATACAAAAGGAAGGCACATTCCCAAAGTCTAATGCCAAACTGGATAAAGATACAACAACAAAGAAATGAAAACTAAAGGTCAATATTTTCTGATGAACAAATACTAAAAATACTCAATAAAATACTTGGAAAAAATATAAACATACATCAAAAAGATTATATACCATGATCAAACTGAATTTATCCCTAAAATAAATGATTCAGGGATGGTTCAACACATGAAACTCGATAAATCTAGTAAACCACAAAAGTAGGCTTCAAGACAAAAATCACACAATCAATTTTAATAGATATAGAAGAAGCCTTTGAAAAATTCAATATTCCTTCATGCTAAAAGGTACTAGAGAGTATAGTGCTAAAGGGAACATACATGAAAACAATAAAGTCTTTATATGAGAAATCTAAAACCAACATCATCATTTCTACCTTGAGGAAAACTTAAAACAATCCACAAAAGTCCACTGTCCCACTCCTTTTCAATACTGTGCTCCAAGCACTAGTTGGAGCTGTAAAGAAAAAAAATTTAAAGGGATACAAATAGGGAAATCCCTACCTGCAAATGACATGAAACTATACATTAGAGATCCCCCAATGTCTATCAGAAAATTTCTAGAATTGATTAAGTCCAGCAAAGTGACAGACTACAGAATCAGTTTGCCCAGTTCAATAACTTTTCTATATACCAACAAGAAACACACGGAGGAGATCATGGACACACACCTATTCACTACAGCCTCAGTTAAAATAAAATATCTGTTAATAAAACTGGCCAAGAAATGAAGGATCCCCCACACAATGAAAACTTCAAACCTCTGAAGAAAAAAATAGAGACAGCACTAGAAAACAGAAAGACATCCATGTTCATGAACTGGTAGAATCAACCTTGTGAACATGACCATTCTGTCAAAAGCTGTTTACAGATTCAATAAAATTCTGATCAAAATACCCATTTCATTCTTTGCAGAAATAGAAAAACCTATCCTAAAATTCATATGGGAACACAAAAACCTCAGAGAGTCAAAAATATCATGAGCAAAAATAACAATGCTTGAGGGATTATCATTCCATATCTTAAGACTTATTACAGATCCACAGTAATAAAAACAATATGGTACTGACATGAAACAGACAGATAGACCAATGAAGCAAAATCAGGGGCCCAGACATGAGTGCACATAACTTCACTCATTTAATATTTGACAAAGATGCCAAAATCATGCCAAAGAAATATTTGAAAGCATCTTCAAACGAATAGTGCTGGGAAAACTGGATGCAGAAAATGAAATTATGCCCATATCTGTAACTTTGCACAAAAGCTAACTCCAAATGAATCAAAGCCCTAAACATGAAACCTGAAACACAGAAACTGATAGAAGAAAACATAGGTGATATCTTACATGTTAGAGATGTTGAAAAGAATTTTAATGAAGGGACTCAGTTTACCCTAGAATTAAGGCCAATAGTTGACATGTGACATTTCATAAAACTAAAAAGCTTCTGCACAGCTAAAGAAGCAATCAACTAGGCAGATAGGAAACCCACAGAATCAAAGAAAATCTTTGCCAGCTATGCATCTAACAGAGGGTATTCAAAGAATTAAAAAAGGAAAAAAAAACCAGAAACAGAATCAAAAAACCCAAATAACCCGTTTGAAAAATGGACCTGGGACCTCAATCAGAAGTTCTCAAAAATGTCTAAGAAATATCTCAGATATGTTCATAATATCTAATAAGTGGGGAAATAGAAATCAAAATGGCTTTGTGATTTCATCTTCCCAGTCAGAATGACAAAGATTAAGGAAACAACTGACAGCAAATGGAGGGGATGTAGGGGGAAAGGGACCCTCATTCACCTTTGGTGATATTGCAAACTGCTATAGCCACTCTGTGTGGAGAAATTTAAAAGAACTAAAATTAAACTACTGCATGATCCAGCTATGACATTCCTTAGCATTTACCTGAAAGACTCGGGATCCTACTCCATGGATACTTACTCTGCTGTGTCCATTACTGTGTACAAATATACGGATAACTGTTTCAATGAACTTTTCTCATCTAGGCTGATGGTGTTTCCTTCAAGAGCCAAAGACCACAACATCAGAAGAATTCTAACACCAGACTTTAGTAGCCCTCTTTTGAGTTGTTGACCAGGACTGTCCAATAGACTCCCAAACTATATGCCCTATTGCTATTGCCCTTGGTTAGTCTCCAGAGGTAGAAGATGAGTTCTTGTTGAAGAAACCATGTACTTTAGAAACAGGGTCCAGAAACCCCTGAGCAGGAACTGATTTGAAGATCATATCACTAAGGACTAGCTTTAATGGTAACTGAAGGGAACATGCAAGCTTCCAAAGGAGGATGAAGAGTCCTACTCAGCTATAACTCCTATGAATCACATGAAAACCCAGTGTAGTAACAGCACATATACCTTAGTGGTAACCAGAAGCTCTCTAATTAGACTTCAGACCTGCTTAACAAGAAAGAAATCATACCTAGTGCTGGAAACCTAGCTAACTATTCAGTGCTAGTGAAGTCATGGCTCTTAGAGGAGAATCTAAAACCACCAATTTACTAAATCAGCAAAATGCCTAGCAACAAGCTATAAACATTTGTCTTCATACCCACAGATAAGTGCAGTCTTCAATCCCCATCAAAGAAACTTCTTGAAACAGAAGTATGTCTCTGCAGAAAACAACAACCAATCAAAATGCAGAGTTGTGGAGCCCATTTTCAGAGGATACGTGTACAAAACATTCCTGCACCTAAGACTCAGGGAACATTGTGAAATAAGAGGCAATGAAGTTGAAGGAGAACAAAAGAGTATTATCTGGGAAGGCTTGGAGAGAGAAAACACTCCTATTATAGATGTAAAAATAGGGAAGTCAAATGACAAAATTTAATTAATAAAAATTAAAAATATGAATGAGCTTAAAAATACATAAAAGATGAATAATAGATACACAAAAGGAAAACATCTTGAAATGCTAATTAGGATATACACGCTTAAAATACCAGGAAAATGCTACACTGAATAATTCAAAAGAAATAGACAATGTCCTTTTACTTCTGGGTGATTTTCATAGAATATCAGGGACGCAAGCCTGAGAACTTAGACTTCTTTAGAAGTTTCCTTGATTATCTAATATGGGTTTTATCTTGGAGCTGACAGCTGTATAAGCGTGTACGAAGTGAGATACATTATTGAACAGACTTGAATATAAGGTTAATGAGCACAATAGTGTTTTGAAGATTAAGTTGGGGACTGCCACAGAAGATTATATTTTTTAAATACTGGGTGCATGAAATTGGATTTGGAGATATTGAATGACACTATTAAGTAGGATAAAAAAATTAAGTTTGCTTACAATTATGTAGGAATCAAGGAGTCTCTAAGGCACAGAAAAGTTTACTTATCTCAGTGAGTTTTAGACGGTAAATTTTTTTTTTTACTTGAGTCTAACTTCATGAAGCCTTGTACTACGAGCAGGATATACCCATGTATGCACATGTGTAAGTGAGCTGTCTCTTGAGCCAAAGGAAACAGACTTTCATTAGGTGACTCTGAACTCCTACTATTTCCTTACCAGAAATACATAGCATTATTTTTAGTAATCCACACAGGCATAAAGTGATCTCAGCATACTGGCCTGCATGTTTCCCAGGATAGAGTCTGATATTTCCTTGTGGCATTTCCTTCTTCCTTCTTTCCTTCCTTCCTCCCTCCCTCCCTCCCTCCCTCCCTCCCTCCCTTCTTTCTTTCTTTCTTTCTTTCCTTCCTTCTTTTTTCTTTCTCTCATTCTTTCTTTCTTCCCTCAAATCCCCATCAGAGGCTCTGTGGCTCATGCATTTCATGTCCAACTTTGTTTCCATCTAAGAAAACTGGAAGATTTACAACTCATTTATCATTGTTGCATCACTACCACAGGCTGAAAGCTTGTCTTAGGGAAAGCTAATGTGTGCTGTGGTATGGCTCTGCATTCATTAATCCAATGGAAATGAGTGCTCCCTTCCAGGTTCATGCTATTCAAAGACACTAAAGGAAGGGACTTCTCACTTGCAACCACCATCAGCTTGGCTCCCCCTTCCCTCTGGATACAGGCAGCAGCTCTGTATATTTTTCCAGCACTCATCACTGTATTCACGGTATACTTTTCTCAGAGTTTGCTTGCTATGGCTGTTGTTTGTGGTGTGCTGTGGTATAATACTCTGTACACTGTAAACTTTTCACTCATATTAGTTTAATAAAACACTAATTGGCCAGTGGTCAGGCAGGAAGTATAGGTGGGGTAACCAGACTAAGAGAATTCTGAGAAGGGGAAAGAGATGCAATCACCAGCCAGATGCAGAGGAAGCAAACTGAGAAGGCCTCACTGATAAAAGGGGTGGCTAAACAGAGGCAAGAATTATGGGTTAATTTAACTTGTAAGAGCTAGTTAGTAATAAGCCTGAGATAATAGGCCAAATAGTTAATAATTAATATAAGCCTCTGTGTGTTTCTTTGGGATTGAATACTGTGGGATTAGGCAGGACAGAAACTTCCACCTATATTGGTGTGATTATTGAACCTCAATAATTCTTCCCATTAAGCATGTATAATGTTATTTAATAAGGAGTTTTCAATGTACTTATTTTGGCACATATTCTGATTTTTAAAAGAAATAACATCTTTTTATTTGGATTAGACTTAATTATGCTCTCTTTGAATAATGTCTCAATTTAATGTCATTTTCCTGTATTCTGATACAGTAGGTTAAAACACATACTGTGAAAGGTCAGGCTTTTGTTCAAAAGCCAGATTTTTTATTCAACAATATAGACAAATTATTCATCTTTCCTTTGATATGGTATAATATTATATTAACAACCTTAGAGAATTGCTTGAGTCAATGTAGGTAAAATAATCTTTACCTTGCCTGGTATGTGGTAAGTGATCAATGGATACTATTTGGGAAGCATTGAGTCCATAATACTTGTCACATATTAACAACATAACTATCGAATAATTAAATAGGAGGAAGGTGGGCACAAAAGGAGGCTGGACCCTAGCTTCAGAGGTTATATTAGCATTACAGTCTTAAAATGTAGGATTTAATTCCTTTCTCTTCTACAAGATATTGTCCAAACCAAAAGGATTATGTTTTTTTTATCCAGAACTTTCAACTTATTATACTGCAAATAGCAGACACAAATATTTTTATTATTTTAAATCAAATTGTTGTGGTTAGTCTAGTCTTTGCCCTTGGGTTCCAGATGACTTGAAACAGCCTTGCTCTGCCACCAAGAGGCTAGAGAATAATCTAAAGCCAACTTTCAGTAAGAGCTGGACTTATCCTGCAGGATTTTGGCTGCACTCCTAAAGTTGCCTGGTAGCTTACCCAAACAGGCACCTTTCACCCACAGTGAGGAATTATAAGACCTGCCCATCACATGTCGAAAGAGTTTCTTGCTGTCTCAACTGTCACTTTGATTTTTCCTTTTCTGGTATGTAACACTGAAAATGGATCCCAGGAGGCAACTCTCACACTTGTTACTCTCCATTTCCTCAGCCTAACTGAGTGTAAGTAATGGAACTGCATTTTAATGGCTCACTGTCCCCAATGCCCTCCCAAACCTTCAGCAGATCTACTTTGTAGCTTGACAAATATGACAGGCAAGGCTAACAGACCCTTAGGCCAGTAATATTCTCATTTTAAATCCATCATGGACATCAAAAAATAATGAGATTTCTTGAAACCATGCCAGCAGTGAGCTCATATGACACCGACATGATGAATTTACCCAAGCACTTACAAAGAAGTAGCCAGCACACACGAATACACAGATAATTTCTCAATGCATAGTATCGATACGTGAGAAATAAGAATTTTCTTTTTCAAATATCACACTGTCTAGAGTCTGTCTGCTCTTAGAACCTACTCCATTTCCATTTTCCGTACCACTTCTATCATGTGATTTATTCCTTAGTGTGTTACATGGAAATTTAATTCTGCCACTCTTCTCTTGGGAAATCAAACCAGTGTGCATCACACTGCTGTTGTCATTAAGTGAGCTATTTAAAATGAAAGGTCTAATCTGGACAACTTGAATAGCTTTTGACATGGTCCCAGGACTGATATGCTAATGATTAGAGTGTTGCCACATCATGGGCCACTGTGTAGAAATAGGCTGCTATTATTAATCATCACAATGTTTATTGGAGAAAATAAATAGATGTGAAAATATTTTCCCATGTTTCTAATAGGTATATTGCTTTTTTACTTTGTGGTAATCTGCAAAGAATATAACTTTCTGACACCATGGTGGAATCAAGGCCACTGAGCAGCAGTCTCCTCTAACCATCTACCAGCGGAGTGAAGTAAACTGTCTCCAGATAGCCCAAGATCTGCACTGGGTATTATGATTATAAAAACCTTGCTTTTCTTCTGTCTTAATTTTTGGTTTAGAAAAACATGCTAATAGAATGAATGGCTAAGAAGGGCCCTGCTGGAACTTGCGTTATACCAGCAGAGCCAGGAGGGGGCAACAGGGAACTCATTGAAACTACTACTGCACTTGCCCCTATTCTCCGAAAAGGCCCAGTGCAGTATCAGAGAGCTCATCTGGAGAGAATCCTTATTGAGTCCTGTTTCACTGCCTGATATAAAGGCTAACACCTGAGAAAAACATGGTGCTTCTCTTGACTGTCCGGGAATATAATTAATCCTGAGGCCTGCACGGGTAACTCGGTAACAGAGCACTTTCCCAACATGTGTGAAATTCTGCTTTCAATCTCTCTGGCCACAATATTTACTTATTGTAAAATAAGTAAATAGATAGACACTCATGACTAATACTATGGTTTAACTAGCAATATCAAGTTCTCCTAAGAGCTTGTTTGAAATATGGAGTCTCAGGCATACCCCACCTTCGTAGTGCAGACTTAGAGTTTAGGAAGGTTCTTACTGTAATTTTACAAAAAGCAGAGATACAGTTAGACATAGTACTGTCTAAACAGTGAAAGAACAAGGAAAATAGGATGTAGAAATGTGTCTTCTGAACAGAACAGACAGATTTAGAGTGACGATGTGTACTATATATTTCTTGAGTCCTTTGAGGTCTATTGAAGAAATTGAGACTGTTTAGACAGCTGGAGTGAGGGTGGGTGGCATGCAATCACAGTGAAGAACCTGCCTTTGTGCATCTAGAGGTAGAGGAGGTGGTGTGATGGAGCTGATACTTATTTGTTGAAACCAGAGGTGGCCTTTGTCACACAGGAGAGGTGCTGGTCTGTCTATAAGGAGATGCCTCCTAGATATGACTTTGTAACTAGGCTTCTGGTCATAGTATCTTGAGAGTTCTTGGTTGAATAGAAAATATCCTGATGATTCCTTCAGTACTTTTAACTAAGTTAAATTATTGTATAATTATTATTTACAGTGAAATGTAGACAAGAGTTAGAATAGAAACCAAAGCAGTTGTCTATTAACGGAGCAAGTGAAAGTTACATCAGTTATGCCGTACTGAATTGAATGGATTACTAATCTTATAGGTGAGATTGCATAAACAATGGTCCCTAGAAGTTACTAAATAACATTTTTTTCTTTATGATATAATGGGGTAGGAATTGAGTGGACAGTGGACCATGGTTGTTGAGTACCGTGAAAATTCTAAATCAACTGGCAAGGGGAAAAAATAGACAGGGCTTTAATTCTGGAAAGTGGAACTCCTATCTATATGAGGAAGATAGTTTTGGAGAGAGGTAGTCTCCTAGAGCTGTGTGACTTTTGAAGAAAACACCAGATATAATAGTGCATTGCTTCACTTGCAATTTAAAGAGTAGCTTTATTTGGTGATTTAAAACTCACTAAACAGTAAACTTCATCAGTTGTTTTCAGTCTTCTGTGTTACCACTACAGATTTAGCACACCTGGTGAAAACACCACCTTGGCAAATTGGAAAGCATGGCTTCCTTACCTAGCACATTAGTCTCCTTTTGGCATCAGCATTTAGTTAGTCTGGGCAGGCAATAATAGTTTTATTCTTTCCATATTAGTGGTGGGAGGTTTCGTGGTAAGGCATCAAGGGGGAAAGTTATTCCTAGGCTGCTTCTAATGCTCACAGGGAGGACTCCTGAATCAGAAGCTCTGTTCCAGCCAGCTATGCATATAGGATTTCTCTGGTGCCTTATTGGATCTGGTCCTATATAGTTAACTCAGTTCCCTTTGTGTCCTAGAACTAGAGCCAAAATCCCATAGTGTAACAGGTCAGATTCTTCCCTGCCACAATCCTCCCATTTTTGGGGGGAGGGGGTGAAATGTATCCAGTAGTGTGGCTGTAAAAGATGTTGCTTAGCAATACGTGGATATATGTCTATAACCATGTTCATAGCCAAAGTAGATTATGGTTCAGTTATCTGGTGTCTGCAAATCAGGAAATATGGAAGAAGATGTGCATTTATTTATAAGCTTTCTTTGTGTGTGGGGGGAGGGGAAATTCAGGACTAGAAGTATTCTTTTGATAGACCTAAATTTTTACTTTAGAATCATTTGCACTTTTACATTGTTTAAAACTATAATCACAGCATAGCATAGCACTGAAGAATCATGGGCTCTTCAGTAAGTCCCAGCATTGTTCTCATTAGCTATATCTGATTGCTAGAATTGTGAGTGAGCAGACAATGAGTCAACTGTTATAGCAAAGGAGTTGAAAATTAAGTTGAAGGGTAGACTCAATTGGGTCTTCAGGGAAAAACTGTCATGACATATAATTCTTTTGTTTGCTTTTGACCTGTGTCTCTGTTCTTACCTTACTCTGCTTTGAATTTCGGGGATCTGACCCTAACACCACACTTCATAATTTCTTTCCCCATTAGCTTCTGGCTAGACTTTATCAGTGGTAAGCATTTGTGAAGACTGAAAGTTTAAAAGAAGAGAGAAAAAGCTAAGATTTTTATAAGTTTCTTTAGGCAATTTTAAGCACTGGTTTTGTTTGCTCCATAGTCTTAGCTAATGCAAGAAGACACCAAATGCCTCTTGCTTCTCGGTTTCATGGATGCCTTCTTCTACTTGTGGTTTTGCAATGCTGGAAATGTTTGATGATCACTCCTGCCTTTGTTTCTTTCTGTCCCTTTGACTTTTTTGTCCTCTGTAACTTTAGTTACTGATATAAAAAACAGTTTTCTTTATTCATTTTGGTATGAGTTTCATGAAAACAGTTGGCTATTCAGCAGCTTTTCTTGGGCAAAAAAAATTCAGAATGGGTAATATGACCATAAGTTTGCACCAGCAACGAGGCTAGATTGGAATCAAGAGAAAGATGTGACTGTGAGTTTTAGAAATAAACCTAGCATCAAGCTTCATAACAAAACTATTTAAGAAGAAAAGGGTTGAAAAGAAACCCAAAATGAGCAATTATAAATGAGAAACTATCTGAATGGGGTCATAGAAAAAATA
The DNA here is from genome assembly GCA_004026605.1 of Ondatra zibethicus. Lineage (NCBI taxonomy): Eukaryota > Metazoa > Chordata > Mammalia > Rodentia > Cricetidae > Ondatra > Ondatra zibethicus. Next base: position 13,689 of record PVIU01019340.1, read on the forward strand.
CGGATATTAAAATAGAAAAATATTTTAATTAATACAAATGCTTAAATCTAGAGAGAGAGAGAGAGAGAGAGAGAGAGAGAGAGAGAGAGAGAAAGAGAGAGAGAGAGAGAGAGAGAGAAAGTAGCCAGAGTCAGGGAGATGCCATATAGCCACCAAAGGAGTAACATGTTACACCAGTAAGCCACAGCCTCATGGCAATACATAGATTAATAGAAATGGGTTGACTTAAGATGTAAGAACTAACTTTTTACACTTAATGAATATTCTCAACATGGCATGGGGGGATATACTGCCTAGTGCCCAAGTGCTTCTACATTTTTATTCTATTATCCATATATCCACCCATTCATCAGTCTACCTATTTGACCATTCATACATTTATCTATCCATGCATTTATAATCCCTTTCTGATCTAAACTCTTGATTTCCTTTAACACACACACACACACACACACACACACACACACACACACACACACGCGCGCGCGTGCTTGCGTGTGCCCGCACACACTCCTGCTCTTCTATTACTTTGACTTCTCTCAGTTTTCTTATTATAGAGGTTGATCTTTTGTTAAAAATTCCTAGACTTCATTGTATTTCCTCAGAACAAACAACATAAACCAAAGTCAAAACTAAATGTCTGATTAATTTATACTGAAAAAAGTTGGAAATGAGTTAAGAGACACTTATTACTCTCACGGTGGTGGTGAATACTATTTATGTAACAATTTTGGCTAATTTACACAAGGAAAGGACACTGATATTGGTGGTAAGGCATTTAGGATCCAAAGCTGCATGTAGAAACTGTTTAACAGCTGTTTAATCTTTAGTTTTCTGGTTTTTTTTTTTTAAAAAAACCAGTGCTGGGGGTCAACTCTCCTATATGCTTATATGAGTTGTACCCCATCCCTGGAAAATAGGTGTTGAGACAGAAGAATGTTAGAAGCTTGATAAACAAATGCACAGTATTTGAAATGTAGTACAGTATCCTATATAAATGTTTCAGAGTAAATAACCACATGTGGATGTGTTGCTATGGTTGGATTAATCCTCAGTAATCTTGAAATATGAGTTTCAGATTTTTCAGATCATGAAAATTAAATTAATTCACTTAACTTCTTTATTGCCCATGTGATGGGCAATCTGTTGCATCTATTACTGTTTCAATTAGTAATTATTGAAAATGTCATTGCAGGCTTACCTAGGATGCAGTTAAGTGTTCTGAAGAATAAGCTGTGACTCCAAGAGGATCAGAATAGGTGTTGCAAGGGAGACATTTCTGGATCAATGAAAGTAACACAAATACAGAAGACCCTCCTACACCACGTTTCAGTTGAAAACGTTTTTCTTTCTCATAGGTGCTTTTATTAGTAACCTAAAAAATCTAAAATCAGAAATTGAATGTCCTCATAATGCCTCAGATGGGAAATTCTCTGCCATGAAAATTGTTTCATGTATGTAATCATTGGAAATCGCACATCAGATCAATTTTAAGATTTGTTGTAAGGTAAATATGGAACATAATTGATTTGTGTATCTTATATGAATATCATTTTAAGAAATTTCATTATATATATGCAATAAACTATGTTCTATAAATTTTTACTAAAAATGTAGACCTTTGTTCATGCGAAGGTATCATAATTGGTTTACTGATTATAATACAAATATCACAGTAATAAATGAAATACACTGTGGAGGCTGATTATGAAGGGTTTTGTATTCTTGTGCCTGGCTCATTTCACTTAACATAATGCTTGCTGCAAATGTCTGAATTATATTCTTTCTACTGCTGAATAATAGTTCATATGTATATCTATGTATCGCATTTTCTTTATTTGGTATTCTGTCAATGTACTTTCAAAATCATGATTGTAGATATCATATACCTAGTACTGGGATTGCTGGATCATATAGTAGCAATATGTTTAATTTATTTGAGGATTCACTACTGCTTCCCATAATGGCCATGCTAATTTACATTTATGTAAACAGTTTGTAAGAATTACCCTTTCTCTAACTCATTGGTGTGTGTTTTTATCTTTGTGATGAGACTAACTGGATTGAAGTGATGTCCTGTTGTAACTTTCATTTGTGTTTTACTAATGCTATGTTCATTCTTTATGTGGTTGTTGGCCTTATGTATATTTTCTTTGGAGAAATAGGTTTCAAGTCATCTACCAATTTTAAAATATATTAATGTCTTTTGGGTATAATGACAAGTTCTTTAAAAGTAGATAAATGATAAAGGAGATTAGTAGACTTAAAACTATATGCATCATTCACTATATTACACTTCAGAACAGATTATATTATTTTTGAAATGTTATTTGGATAAGCTCACTTAAGATTTGATACTTTCATAAGCCCTAGAACTAGAGTAACAAGTAAATTCTTTGTATGCAGTATGACTCTTTGTAGACAGAAAGGAGTATTACTATATATTTACAGTCAGATAAAAAGGTTCATCTCAAAGCATTAGTTATTTTCATATTGCTGTGGCCAAATATATGATATAAGCAACTCAAAGGAGGAGGACTTCTTTGGAGCACGTAGTTCAAATGTATAATCTGTCCTGGTGTGGAAAGTGTGGTGGAAAAAGTGTAAACTGGAACTGTCATATCTGTAGACAGAAAGCAGAAAGTGGGCAGGAAATGGATCCAAACTGTTAATCCTAAAGACTCTTCTCTAAGTGACCAATTTCCTCCAGCAACACTCCAACTCCTATGGGTTTTACAAACATCAAAGTGCCACCATCTAGGGATCACGTGTTCAAGAACATGAATTTATGCTGAAAACAACACTCAGATCATCCTATTGTACTTTCATGTGTGTGTGTGTGTGTGTGTGTGTGTGTGTGTGTGAGAGAGAGAGAGAGAGAGAGAGAGAGAGAGAGAGAGAGAGAGAGAGAGAGAGAGAGAGAGAGAGTATATGTATATTTATGGGTAGGATAAACATGATGTGATCTGTATACATGTATGGGCCCGGAGAGGGTTGTTGGGTGTCCTGCTCTATAATTCCCTAACTTACTGTCTGAGACAGCACCTCTCACTGCACCTGGTGGGCAATCCTCCTGCATCTAACACAGTACTGGGGTTACAGGTGTGAGTGTGATCACACCTGATGTTTTATTCTAGTACCGCTAATCAGATTCAAACTCAGGTTATCACACTTGGAATTCATGTGCTGGAAGCTTAATTCCTCCCCCACCCCGCCCTCCAAAAAAAAGTGCTGCTAGGGTATTTGAAACTGCCTTTCCTTACTGGGTTAGTTCTTTCATGGAACTATCACAGGATGCCTTTGTTATCGAAGTGACTTCTATCACACAGGCCTTTGTCTTAAATCTGTGCCCCCTGCCATTTTATGGTGGAGCAAGAAAGCACATAGCAATTGTTAGTACATGACTTTGGAATTTTCAGCCTCTAGAACCGTGAGAAATAAAGTTATTTTCTTTATAATTATCAACTTCAGATATTCAGTCATGGTGGCAAAAGTCAATGAATATATTAATATTCATGGAGATAAATAGCCATATGCACATTTTAAGAGCTATAAGAATGTACTCTGACATATTTTGCCATTAATTTCTTTTTAAAAAAATCTGCAGGGTTTTAGTTGGTCTACTTGACTCTCATCTGCCTTGCATATGCAAATGGGACCATTGTCTTTACTCAGTGTACAATAGCGTGTTGTGTTCTCACGATTCCAGCTGTGTTCTATTATTGATGAAGCCACCAGAGAAAATGAACATCCCAGGGTGAGAAGATAAAAGGAATAAAGAAATAAAAATAGATGTGGCTGAGACCTGAGGACAAGAACTTGACATCTCTACTGGAAAGTTTTACATATAGGCGATGACACACAGTCTATTACTGTAGCTTCACAAATATGCACAATCTAACCCACCCTCAAATTTTTCTTCTTCTGCTTTTTAATCCATAACATAATCCACAGAGAACTAAATAATGAAATGGAAACTTACTCCAATTAAACCTTATTCTTGCAGAAATATGAACAGCACTATTTTCTTTTACATTTCCTGTCGCTTTGCTTCATCTATATTAGAATGTGAGAACTGAAAGAAGGCAACCATTTTAAAATAATCTTTATAATATTATTTTTTAATTATTATTTATAAATTGTACTATTTCCTCTTTTCCTTTCCTTTCTCCATACTCTCCCATGTACTTTGCCTGCTTTCAAATTCATAGTCACTTTTTCTTTTACTGTTGTTAAATAGAGAAATACAACTATCTCAGTCCTGTTAATGCTACCTGTATGTGTGTTTTCAGGATTGACTATTTGGTACTGGATAACCAGTTGGTGTGGTCTCTCCTGTGGAAGACTATTTCTCCCACTCTAAATATTTCTTAATTGTCTGTAGTTGTGTAGGGTGAGGCCCCCTGTGCGTTACCCCATCTACATTAGCATGTCTATCCTTGTCATCCATGATTTCAGGTCATGTTTAGGCAGCCGTGATTTCAGGTCATGTTTAGGCAGCCATGATTTCAGGTCATGTTTAGGCAGCCGTGATTTCAGGTCATGTTTAGGCAGCCATGATGGTGATGCCTCACTAATGTAGATCCTGACATTTCTAGGGGACATAATCTCACAGCAAACTCCCTGTTTCTCTGGCTCTTACAATTTTCCCGCCTCCTCTGAGCCTTCGGTGAAGACATTGTATTGTAGCTGTTTCAGTTAGAACTAGGCCCCACATCTCTACATTTTGATTGGTTCTGTTTATCTGTAATGGTCTCCATCTGTTGCAAAGAGAATTTTATTTGATGAGGAGTAAGGACTATACTTATGTGTGGGTATGAGGTATGTGTTCATAGATTGTTGTTAGGAATTATTCTGATTTAGTAAAGTGGTTGTAAATTCTCCTTTACATTAGTCCTAGATGGCTTGGTAGGTCTTGTTGAGAGGGTCTTCAGTCAAATTAGAGAGCTATTAATTACCCCAAGGTATACATTTCATTATTGCACTCTTTTGGTTATTATGTGATGTTTGACATCACAAGTTCTGCATCCATATTTCAGGGAACATCACAGAAGAGGAAGTGAAAATATTTTAAGAGCTAGAGTACCAGGATATCTTCTATGAAACAGTTTCTTGTAGAAATGCCTATAAAACAAGATTGAAACAATGATATTATCAATGAGGTGCTAAACTGGAAAGGCAGAAATTTCATGGGATTCCATTCTTAGACAAGGAAATACAGGTAATATATGACTTCTGGGAGGAGAATTAGTTTCTCCCAGAGAGGTGGAAACCTCTTATTGGTTGTCTAGGGCAGAGTGATTGGGCCTGAAACCACATACACAAAAACAGCAAAGGTGAACTCAATATGTGTGTGTGTGTGTACATATATACATATAATATGTGTGAACTAGTAATAATCAAAGAAAAAGAGGCTATCAAATTGAGGGTGGGGATGGAACATTTTAGGGGTTTCAAAGATGCCACCTGGGAAGGGAGGAAAGGGAGGGCAAAAATGATGCAATTCTGTTCCAATTAGAAATACATTTTAAAAGCACATAATTTTATTTTTTTGTCTTTCTTTTTTTCATATTCTTTTATTTTTCATTCAAAAATTTACACTTCCTCCCCTTCTCCCAGTCCCCTCCTGCTCCCCCATTACTCCCCCTCCTTAAGAGGGGGCAGGGTACCCTGTCCTGTGGGAAGACCAAGGCCCTCCCCCCTCCATCCTGAAAGCACGTAATTGTAATTTTAAATACTCTAGCTTTAGCTCTGTGCTCCAGGCCCCTCTATTCAATGATGCATAAGTTATCTGGATGCAGCACAGGAACCCTTGAATTAACAAATCTCCAATGAAGCTCTTAACCACAGGAGTGGGAGCCATCACTTAATTCATCCTTCTTCTGTCTTGTTGGTTCTTTCTAAGTCTCGTAGATCTTTTCTTTTTGCTTCTTTTTTACTTTTTTTCTCACCTTCCTCCCACTTTCTTCACTATTTTGTGAGGCTGTGTTTGAGCTTTGGAATTCAAGTGATCCTCTTGCATCAGTTTTTGGCATAGTTTGAGCTTCATCGCTGAGCCACCATCTCTGGTTGTATTTTACCTAAGATCCTCGCTATTGAAATAATTGTAGAATAGATCAAGCTAATTTTAATTTTCTTGAGTATTTTCTCCACTGTCTTGAATTCCTTATCTCGATATTATCATAAATGTTTCTCAATTCAAATATGAACACATTGTTTTTCTTTTCAAATGTTAGGGTCTTCCATAGTTTCTAAGAATAGAGTTTAGCATATAAATAAGTTCCTAAAACCACTTACTGAACTTTGTGTCGGTGGCAACTCCTTGTGCCAGCATGCTTCTTGGCCTTCTTCCTCAAACTATGTCTCTCTACTTTCTCTCTCTGTTTTTTCCCTTCCTTCCTTCCTTCCTTCCTTCCTTCCTTCCTTCCTTCCTTCCTTCCTTCCTTCCTTCCTTTGTTCTTCCCTCCCTCCTTCCCTCCCTCCCTCCCTCCATCTTTCCCTCCCTCCCTCTCTCTCTCTCTTTCTTTCTTCCTGTCTATCTCTCTCTAGTAAACTATTTCATAGTGACTTTCCCTAAATGAACATTTTGTAGATATTTCTTGTTATTTCTAGCCTAAAGACAAAGAAAGTTCTCTTACGTATTTCTCTAAAGCCCTCTTAAAAACACATTTAGCTGTTTTGAAAAGATTGATTTTTTTGAGTTTTTTTACTCGATTCTGAGAAGATTGAGAGTATAAGTTATGTCCTCATCTGAAAATATCTTGTATGTAAGGTTAACAAGGTGGAACATAATGAGCATACCATCAATGCTAGCTCAATGAAAGCAAATGTATTGTCACCTAGCTATAAAGAATTATGATTTGTTCTTCTCTAGTGCAGAGATCTGCTCAGTTTATATAAACATCATTTTATTTTCACTGTTGTTTGGTTAGTTTTTGCAAAAAACCATTTCTAGCCTTAAGAACTCATTCCTCTGTGACTTCATAGGCAGTGGCAGCTGTTACATGTTTTCAGCATTGGAAAAAGTAATCTCTACATTTGGATTTGTTGGAAGAAATTAAATCTATTCCCTTGGACAGAATAAGCAAGCTGTTCGCTACCCATCACTCTTGAGGTCTCCCCCTGGGTGCTTCGCTCTATCAATCTGGTCAGGCCAACATCTGTTGCTTTGTCTCTCAAGATTTCTCTGGGAACTATGTTAAATTGGATTAAAATATTCCAATTATTTTTCAGTATCTGAATTGCCTCCACTACAGTGAATTAATTTTGAAGTGAATTCATGAAACTGTTGTATCTTGACCCAAGTTCCTTGCTAATTATTACGTATTTTAATTACCTTTACTGAGATTCGTGTTTATAAGCGAGAGAGAATAGTATGTGTTAGTGTTAGGGAATCTAAACTCAGAGAAGCCTTTTGGTGATATGCTTCTTGCTCTGTCTGAGACCTTCAAAATCATTCAGTCCTAGGTCTCTTTGGTATATTTCAATTCCATAGCAGGGACATTATCCCTGTTATGGATTGAATTCCATCTCCCTCACATTCAGATTTTGAGGTCCTAACCCTGAGAACTTAAGAATGTCCCCTTATTTGGAGATAAGACTGTGGCAAATTAAAATGAGATCATTACAGTTGGCTCTGTCCCAATATAACAGCTATCATTAAAAAAGGAAAAGTCTGGAGGTAGATATAAGCAGAATGAAACTACTATGTGAATATAAATTCCCCTAGCAGTCTGACCACAAAAACTGCCAACGAATGAGCAGTTAAGGGAGTGGCACAGAACATATTCCCCAGGGACTTCCAAAGAAACCATCCTAATGTCACTGTAATCTCATGTTCTAGATTGATTAGCTGTGAAGCAATATTTCTATGCTGTTTAAGGACTTGATTTATAACACTCAATAACGATGGTCCTACATAACTGATAAAAACCACTGTTTAGTTATTTTGTGTGGTAAGATAAGTTTATTCATGGGAAGACATTTGATAGATAGTTATAAGATTCTGCACTTGGCAAAGCCAGAAATACTGAAAAGTTAAATGCAAATAAGGTTGAAAGAAAGTAAGTGAGGGAAGTAAGGAAGGAAGTAGGGAAAAGGGAAGTCAAAAAGAAAAAAAAGGAGGAGACAGGGTGTAAAAGGGTGTGGGATGGCAAATTTCACAGTGCAAATTTTACCAGTTTCTAACACAGGAGGAACATATGGTTCAAATCTATATCATTACTCGGTTATTAAGGATCTGTTTACTTACTCAGTATATATTTATTGAGTGCTTACTATATATCAAGCATTATTACAGATGCTGATCATTTAATAATGGACAAAATAAATAAAAATCTCTGTCATTAAGGTATTTGCAGTCTGGGAGAGTGTGTGTGGCATTTATTTAAAAATGTTCCAGACTTATTTATTTTATGTGTATGAGTGTCTTGCCTGAATGCATGCATGTGCAGCACACACATTTCCTGCAAGTCAGAAGGGGGTCAAATCTCCTAGAAATGATTATGGGTGACTGATCTGCCATGTGGATGCTGGGAACTGAACACAGGTGTTCTCTGAGTGGAGCAAGTGCTCTCTGCTGCTGAGACATCCATCTAGCCCCAGTGTACAGAACCAATTTTAATCAGTGAACATAAGACCTCAGAAATAGAGGTGCAAATTTAGTCAATACCTAATAGAAGAGAGGAAGGCAGCAAAGGGAAAACAATCTGGGTAGACACATCTCAAGGGCTCTAAAGACGTGCCATGGACAAACTTAAAGAACAGTATGAGCCGTGAGATCGAAATCATCCAAAGGGAACCCGCAGAAACAACTAACCTGGGCTCATTGGAGGTCACAGACTCTGGACCAACAGCTAGGGAGCCTGCATGGGAACTGATCTAGGACCTCTACATATATGTGACAGTTGTGTAGCTTGGTCTATTTGTGAGTCTCCTAGCAATGGGATCAGGGCCTATCTGTAAGGCTTGAGGTGACTTTTGGGAGCCTATACCTCATACTGGCTTGCTTTGCCCTACCTTAAGACAAAGGGAGGAGCTTAGTCCTACCTCAACTTGATGTACCATGCTTTGTTGACAACCATGGGAGGCCTGCCCCTTTCTGAAGAGAAACAATGGAGGAGTGGATAGGAGGGAGGCAGAGGAGAGGCAGGTGGGGGGCACTGGAGGAGAAGGAGGGAGGGGAAACTGTGGTGGGGATATGAAATAAATGAAAAAAATAATTAATTAAAAAATAAAAGAAGAACAGAAAGATAGTCAGTGTATCTGAAGCTGAGAGAACAAGGAGAGTTCTAAAGCATGAGATCATAGTGATAATTTTGTGTACAGATGGATATTTGCTTCTATTTAATGTGAATCTGTTGAGTACCTAAATTTGACTGGTACACATGCAAATAGTTGAGTTTGGATTAAAAGGAAAACCTACAGAAAGCTCCAACTGTCTTAGATGTTCAGGTGGAGGTGCTGACCAACGCTGGGAAGGAGACTGAATGGTTAGACACACCCTGCTGTGCAGGAAAGAGGACTGATCTGGGGTGTGTACTGGTGAGAGTTGGAAAGGTCTGGATGTATAGTTGCTGTGGGACAATGGTCTGTATCCTGTCAATTATATTTTAAATAAATGTTGATTGGCCAGTAGCCAGGCAGGAAGTATAGGCGGGTCAAACAGACAGGAAATAGAGACAGGTCAATGAGAACAGAAGAAGGAAGAGGAAAGTTCTTTTTGTAGTCCTGGCCCAGCCACAGAGCAAGCAAGATGTGACTGCCTCTCTGAAAAAGGTACTGAGCCATGTGGCTAACATAGACAAGAATAATGGGCTAATATAAGTTATAAGAGTTAATAAGAAGCCTGAGCTAATGGGCCAATCAGGTTATAACTTATATAAACCTCTGTGTGATTTCTGTGGGACTTAATGATTGTGGGAACCGGGCAGGACAAAAAACCTCAGACAACATATAATGACTGGAAAATATGACCCATTATTAACCCATCTCAACAGTGTGAATGGAGGGATCTGAGGAAGAGAATAATTCCTCACTTGAGGGATCTGGGTTAGAAGTATGTCTTTAAAGCAGACTCAATTCTTATTACAGCCAGTTAGTGAAGACAGCAAAGAAGGATTTGAGGCTATAGGGAATTTTGCTAACAGGGAATTGTGCAAGAGTAATGGAAATTTGTCTCTAGGAAGTGAAGAACAGTGTTGACTATGTTGTAACTGACAGAAATATGAGTAAAGAAAGAATATGATTAGATGCATCCTGATGGTTGCATGTCACACAAGAGTGAAGGTCAGTTCTGTAGCAGGAAGGCTGGGAATCTTGACAGGATTGCTAGGTTACATACTTGACACATACTGTGGAACACACATGGGACGGGAGGGGCACTGTCTCTGTGAGCAAGCAATTACTTGATATTTCTCTGGAAGAGCACATACTTCTTTCTAATACCTGTATATTGATGGGAGCTTGTATGTGAGGTGCCCAGCATGCCAAGGCAAAGTGATCACAGATAGTAATATGGCCCCCAGGAAGCAGTTGGGGGAAGAAAACCTCAGAAATTTTCAGCACTGGATGCCTTTTCATTCCCCTTGAGTTAAATATGTTTCTGGAAACACAGAAGTAATTGAGATTATTTTATAAGTATCTGTTTCTTCTATCTTTTTGTTTGCCCTGTGACTGGTTAGAAGAAGCTAATGTATTTTGGGGGCTTCAGATTTTTTTTCAACCAGCCAATTTAGTACAGATAATCTTGAACTAAGTCCCAGGATTCTATGTGGTTATAATTTTGCCTTTAATTTATAATGTTATGAGCTCTGCTGTAACAGAGATGTATACACAGTCATCCTACAGTTTCCCCTGGTTGTCTTTAATATAAACTAAAGTATCAGTCTTGAAAGTAGAGATATTAAGATTTTTAAAAGGGGGGAAAAGTGAATGAAAGATTGGGAAGTGATGGAAATAGGGACAATATGGGGTTCGCTGAACGAACAAATAAGGATGAAATTGTAACTGGGGTGTGTATTGATGAGAGTTGGAAATGTCCAGATGTAGAAAGACTGGAAAAGATGACCCATTACTTACCCATCTCAACGGCAAGAATGGAGGGGTCTGAGGAAAAGAATAATCCCCCAGTACTTTATGTAACTCAAGTTACCACAGATCCAGAATTCATTACCCAGAGGCTCTCTTGATACATCATTCTTATCAGATTAATCTAAGAGTTATGAACCCCATGAAGATCCAACAGTGATACTGATGCTATGTTTAATGATGAAAACATTGATGATTTTTTTATATCTGCAATTAATGAGTTGATAATACTTGTGGATTATTTGAGAATAGTTTTAATGTTTGATTAATTTCATTTGTAATTATTTCTACATTAGCATCAAACTTACAGCCAACGTGTTAAAACTCAGTTTTACACTTTAATTCTTATGTGGAAAATGGAGACTATATGGAAATGGCTGAGTAGATCCTATGTTCCATGTTCATTTGACAACGAAACACAGGCCATAGCCTGTATTTCTAATAATCCTAATGACCTCTACTTCCTGTGAAGTTCAGCTCAAGCCTCATGGGTATTTGGAGGATGAAGCTAAAGCAATCTTATCAGCTTTAATTTGTCACTCTACAGCTTTCTTTGTATTCAGCTCTCACATCCAGAAAGGCCCATAACTTTGAGATTAGCTAAGCCTATGAGATAATGCATCTGATTTCTTTAGCCATCTGTTTTGTGTTGCCAGGGACTTATAAATGCTGGCCAACGCTTGTGTTTCCTTCAGGATACTTTAATCAGTCTTTAGAGATTTGAATGAAAAACTTTACAGCCTTGAGGAAAGATGACTTACTTATTCAGATAAATAAAGATACAGGGAAGCTAGAATGACCAAATGAAACAAACGGGGAACTAAGTCTGAAAAAGAGAAGGCAGATTTCCCAGCAGGAGCCTTACAGTTATAAAATAAAAACTTTCAAATTATCTGGCTCCAAATGAGACTTCACAAGGTCACTGTGGATGTGAGCTGAAGTCAGCTGTGAATGTTACCACACCATTCACTAGGAAATCTCTGTATGCAGAGTGACTCATTCAAAGTGTGCTACAAGCACCCAGTGCTATGGGAGTCTGAGATTCTATGCCATTTAAAAACAGAATAAGGCAGGAGACATAGATCCACATTCAGACTGAAGGATTGCTTTTATCTGCCAGAGGCTGCTGTCTCTTTTTTATTTGTAATTGAGAGATTTGTGATGATTTGAGAGAACAGCTTTGGTACACATACACATACCCTTACACACACATGTGTATGCGCGCACACACACATACACACACACATCTAGGGAGGCAAGAGAAAATAGAGAAGTAAGATGTTAGAGGTCAAAATCACAGACTCTTTTTTCCCCTGAAGTTTGCTATTTTTATTGTTATTAAGCTAAATATTTTTCTTTGCTCTACTTCCTTCCTCTTCCCTCCCCTTCTTCCCTCTTCCATGGTCCCCATGCTCCCAATTTACTTAGGAGATCTTGTCTTTTTCTACCTCTCTTGAAAATTAGATTTGTGTATGCCTCTTTTAGGGTCCTCTTTGTTGTCTAGGTTCTCTAAGATTGTGATTTGTAGACTGGTTTTGTTTGTTTTATGTCTAAAAGCCACTTATGAGTGAGTCCATATGATAATTGTCTTTCTGGGCCTGGGTTACCTCACTCAATATGATGTTTTCTAGATCCATCCATTTGCCTGCAAATTTCAAGATGTCATTATTTTTTTTTCTTCTGTGTAGTACTTCATTGTGTAAATGTACCACATTTTTCTTATCCATTCTTCAATTGAAGGGCATTTAGGTTGTTTTCAGGTTCTGGCTATGACAAGCAAAGATGCTATGAACATAGTTGAGTACATGTCCTTGTGGCACGATTGAGCATCCTTGGGATATATACCCAAAAGTGGTATTACTGGGTCGTGAGGAAGATTGTTTCCTAATTTTCTGAGAAATCGCCACACTGACATCCAGAGGGGTTGTACCAGCTTGCATTCCCACCAGCAATGCAGAAGTGTTCCCTTTACCCCACATCCTCTCCAGCATAAGTTGTCATCAGTGTTTTTGATCTTGGCCATTCTTACAGGTGTAAGATGGAATCTCAGAGTTGTTTTGATTTGCATTTCTCTGATGGCTAAGGATGTTGAGCAATTCCTTACGTGTCTTTCAGCCATTTTAGATTCCTCTCTTGGGACTTTTCTGTTTAGGTCTGTACCCCATCTTTTTTTATTGTATTATTTGTTCTTTTGATGATCAATTTCTTGAGTTCTTTGTATATTTTGGAGATCAGCCTTCTGTCCAATGTGGGGTTGGTGAAGATCTTTCCCCATTCTTTTAGGCTGGTGCAAAATCGTAGACTCTTATGTAACAGAGTTAGTCAAAGCCTTTTTTGTCAAGGCTCAAGCCTCACAGGGCATACCTCACTAAGTCTAAGCTCTGGCTTCCTGGACCAGGCTAGTATGGGGATTGGAGAGGAAGGTGGAAAAGGGAGATAGCTGAAAATCAGGGGAATCTGGAGGAACTAACACTGTAGGTAGGAAGCCATGGTTTGAAGAAATTCTAGAAAGAGATCATTTCTTATTCAGGAACTTTCAGAATGTCTATGCAATGCACCTTCTCTTGCCATAACACAAACCTCAAATGTAGAGCTGACACTTTAACCAGCTTGATTATGAGAACCATACTGAGGAGTAATAGCTCCAAAGTCATGTGTTGGGAGAGTCATCTCAAAAGACTATTACCTAAGTATCTATAGAGTTCCCCAGATCAGCATATAACTCTCTGGAGACACAGCAGGCGTGTTTCAATTATGTCTTCATCCTCAGTGCGTAGTCCATAATTTGGCCTTGAACAATAGCTTCATAAATAAAAGTATCATGTTGTTGGAAATAGTGGACATTTTGTAATTCCCTTAGCAACTGGAAGAAGACCTGAAGAAAACAAACCAAGTGAAGCTGTAGCCCTTGATATTTATTATTTGCTTTCTAACTAGCATGAATAAGTTTTAACTAACATTTCAAAGGTTAAGTACAACAGGAATTAAGAAGCTGTGTGCTTTTGTGTTTAAACATATTGTGAATAAGTGTGCTTTTTCTTTGGAGTTCTTTAGATTCTTTTTTAAAGCCAAGAAATCATACACACTTAAAGAAATAATACGCAGGGATTATTGACGTTTTTGGTCTAAAATTGATAAGAGATGAATGTTACTTTCAAAGGATTCACAGGAGAGGATGGTGAGTTAAGTGGAACACAGAAGTTGGTCAGTCCACTTTGTCTGGTGATCATCCTATTGAAGACAGAGGTGTCAAATCCCTGTGGTTCTAGAATCTTAAGAGAAGAGAAGTTGATTTAAATATGTGTGACATCACCTTACAGGTCTTAGGTCTTGGAATTCAAGAAGAGGATGAGGAATTGAGAAGAAAGTCACCTGAGACAACACTTTAAGTTGACATTCGCTGGAACCGATTTCCTCTCAAAGGCCATACACTGTTCAAATACCCATGATTGTAGAGTAAGGAGATGAAGTTTTATGTATGTTTTCAAAAGTACTTTCCAGTATATTATAGTTACTTCCTTTCTCTATCCTCAGAAGTAAATTCTCTTCGTTTTAATATCCTATACCCTTGCCTTATTTTCTAATCTCTTTGGGGTTAACGAAATTTCAATGGTCAATAAAGCCAAGATTTCTCATTGTTTTGTGTTTGATCTGCTAGAATTTACCACTCAGGAAGGGAAGAAAGAATCTTTCTCTAGAGAATAAAATCATCCTTTTGACATTTCTTTTGTATAGTCAAGAAAGTTAAATCTTTAGGGAAACTGGAAAAAGAAACTGATGTATTGTTAAAGTATTTTAAGAAATACATTTTTATGTTTTTGCCAGCAAATTCTTCAGTTGAATAGTTACAGAAATTGTGGGGTTCTCAGACCATAAAAATACAATAATCTATTGTAATATTTAGGAAAAAGAAGATCTGTTTGTGGGAAAGAAGTATAAGTGTGTTATCAGAGCCATCACATAGTCAAACCACACACACGTGTGTGTGTGTGTGTTGTATATACTTTTATTTATTTAGATGGTAATGAGTAAGTTTGTGGTATTTTTCCTCAGGTTTAGAGTTTGAATAATATCAAAAGAAATGTTTTATTATTTCCCACAATCCACAGGGGCTCATGTTCCCACAGTCTTGTTCACTCCTAGACTCTGTTACATTATCTGCCTGCTCTCCTGAGAGCAGGTGATGCTTCATCCCTTGGAAATCTAGCTGTCACATGGGTAATGAAACTTGCTGAAGAATGCAGGAAAATCATGAAAATAGCAAAGGCTACTTAAACAATACAGCAACTGCTGAATCTCAATGATGTCAACTCTCAGTGAAACATATGTGTTTCCCCCAAGAAATCTTAGTTGAAGCTCCTGTCATAGTACTGCTTTATATGTATTTCCACATGATTTCAAACAAAAGAATATTACCAGCGCACAACGTCTGCAGCAGCTAAGTCATCCTGTCAGAAAATATGACATTTAGAGAAAAAAAAATCTCAAGCTAAACATTTGTTCAGAGACAAAGAGGAATTGATAATTGTGAAATTTCTGAGAAAAAAAAAAGGCTTGGGTGGGGGTGATTTGGAAGACCAGCAGACACTCTTTTCTGTTGCAGCTGCTTAAACATCCGCTATGAATTAAGACATTGGGAGGTTTACTTTGCTTTATGGCCATGATTCAACTCAGTGGTTTCAAACTTTTACTAAGGACAAACCGGTCTTGAAAATAGGTCTGCTTTCCACTAGTTCTTTAGAAAAGAAAATGTTTAGCTTTCTCCAGTCCGTCAATCTTGTGGTAAGAAAATGCCACCAAGGTACCTTTTATAAGAATCTGCGCTCAGAAACAGCTGTGTAAATCATATAATAAGATTTTCCCTCTTTCATTCAGCTAACATTTGAGTCTACAGCATTTTCAGACACATTATAAAGCAGACTAACACTGAATCTCAATCCAGAATGGAGCTGCGTGCCACCACGAGAGCCTGTTCAGAAAGGGACATATGGAACAATATCACCTGTGATCATATACGCAAACTTGTCCTGGAGCTTGTTCATAAATAGAAAGGGAAGCAGCTCGCCAGCCCAGTTTCTGGAATATACAGGAAAAATGTCCTTGAGAGATGATATGGAGGGTATTATTCTTTCATGAACTAATATACTTTCCTTGTCAGTTTTAAATGAAAGAAGGTTTTAAATCCCCAAATGGGAGGATAAACAAGGGCTCCGCAGTACAAAGCAATAACAAGCGAATTGCTGAAACCAATTTCAGCCCCAGAGTAACAGATAACAGTAAATCATTTCCTTCCCCTTTAAAGTGTCCCCTCCCTGACAAAAATAAAATTTGTTCTTAGACATTACCCTTTAATATGTGATTTTTTTATCGATTTCCATGTTACTTTGTCACTAAAACTCTTCATTCCCCTTTTTCACACCACTCAGAATTAAGGTACTATTGAATTTTTTCTTTATTAAGAAAGCATATGCATTTTATTTTTAAATTATTGTTGTGTTATTGTGGGAATGTATGACATAAAATCTACCCTGTTAAATTGTATTCTTAAATATGATTGTATTTTTAATTCATAAAGCAATTCTAGGTGCTTTATGTCGAATACAGTATAACATTTCAATGCATAAGTACAATATATAATGGAAAAATGAGGATAATTGGAAAATCTATCAAATCAGATATTTATCATTTTCTTTTTTGCCATATTCTTTTATTTTTTTCCATTCAAAAAAATTTACATTTCCTGCCCTTCTCCCAGTCCCCTCCTGCTCCCCCCCTCCTCCCTCCCTCTGCTTCCTTAAAAGAGGGCATGGAGCTCTGCCCTGTGGGGAGTCCAAGGCCCTTCCCCCTCCATGCCGGCATAGAAGGTGTGCATCCAAATAGACTAGCTTCCCAAAAAGATAATACATGCAGAAGACGTAGGTCCTAGTGTCATTGTTGATGGCTTCTCAGACTGCCCCCATTGGCAGCCACATTTAGAGAGTCCAGTTTGATCATATGCTCCTGCAGTCCCGGTCCAGCTGGATTTGGTGAACTCCCATTAGATCAGGCACACTGTCTCAGTGGGTGGTCCAACCCCTCGCGGTCCTAACTTCCTTGCTAATCTTCTTCCACCTTCTGCTCTTTGACTGGACCTTGGGAGCTCAATCCATTGCTCTGATGTGAATGTGGGTCTCTGTCTCTATCTCTATCCATCGGACGAAATTTCTATGGTGGTGATCAAGATATTTATCAGTGTGACTATAGGTCAATGCTAGTTCTGGCACCCTCTCCTCTGCTGCCCAAGGACCTAGCTGGGGACATCCCTGTGGAGACCTGGGATCTCCTCTAGAGCCAAGTATCTTGCCAGTCCTAAAACGACTTCCTTAATGTAGATATCTTATTCCCTTCTCCGATATCCACCTTTCCTCCATCTCCACCCTCCCACTCCCCCAAGCTCTCCCCAGTCCTTTCCTGTTCCCTTCTCCTTCCCCCTCTCGCCTTCCCCCATACCCCCACATCTATCCCCACCCCCAACTTTTGCCTGGCAATATTGTTTGCTTCCAATTTCCAAGAGGATCTATATATGTTTTTCTTTGGGTTCACATTGCTATTTGGCTTCTCTGGGCTTGTGAGCTATAAGCTTAGTGTCCTTTGTTTTATGGCTAGGGTCCACTAATGAGTGAGTACATACCATAATCGTCATTTTAGGTTTCGGTTACCTCACTCAGGATAGCGTTTTCTATTTCCATCCATTTGCATGCAAATTCAAGATGTCATTGTTTTTTACCGCTGAATAGTACTCTAATGTGTATATATTCAACATTTTCTTGATCCATTATTCCATTGAGGGGCACCTAGGTTGTTTCCAGGTTCTGGCTATTACAAATAATGCTGCTATGAACATAGTTGCACAAATGCTTTTATAGTATGATTGGGCATCATTTGGGTATATTCCCAAGAGTGGTATTGCTGGATCTTGAGGTAGGTTGATTCCCAATTTCCTGAGAAACCACCACACTGATTTCCAAAGTGGTTGCACAAGTTTGCATTCCCATCAGCAATGGATGAGTGTTCCCCTTACTCCACAACCTCTCCAGCATAGGCTATCATTGGTGTTTTTGATTTTAGCCATTCTGACTGGTGTAAGATGGTATCTCAAAGTTGTTTTGATTTGCGTTTCCCTGATCGCTAAGGAAGTTGAACATGACCTTAAGTATATTTAGGCCATTCGAACTTCTTCTGTTGAGAATTCTCTGTTCAGATTATTACCCTATTTTTTAATTGGGTAATTTAGCATTTTAATGTCTAGTTTCTTGAGTTCTTTGTATATTTTGGAGATCAGACCTTTGTCCGAAGTGGGGTTAGTGAAGATCTTCTCCCATTCAGTAGGATGCCTTTTTGTCTTAATGACAGTGTCCTCTGCTTTACAGAGGCTTCTCAGTTTCAGGAGGTCCCATTTATTCATTGTTGCTCTTATTTTCTGTGCCCCTGGGGTTTTACATAAAACTGGTCTCCTGTGCCCATGTATTGCAGGCTACTTTCCACTTTCTCTTCTATCAGGTTAAGTGTGGTTGGATTTATATTGAGGTCTTTAATCCATTTGGATTTGAGTTTTGTGCATGGAGATAGATAAGGATCTATTTTCATTCTCCTACAGGTTCACATCCAGTTATGCCAGCACCATTTGTTAAAGATGCTTTCATTCTTCCATTGTATAATTTTAGCCTCTTTGTCAAATATAAGGTGTTCATAGGTTGGTGGATTAATATCCGGGTCTTCGATTCGTTTCCATTGGTCAACGTCTCTGGTTTTTTTTTTTTTTTTGCCAATACCAAGGTATTTTCATTTCTGTAGCTCTATAATAGAGTTTGAAGTCAGGGATGGTAATGCCTCCTGAAGTTCTTTTATTGTATAGGATTGTTTTGGCTATCCTGGGCTTTTTGTTTTTCCATATAAACTTAGTTATAGTTCTTTCAAGGTCTGTGAAGAATTTTGTTGGGATTTTGATGCGGATTGCATTGAATCTATAGATTGCCTTTGGTAGAATTGCCATTTTTACTATATTGATCCTAGCAATCCAGGAGCATGGGAGATCCTTCCATTTTCTGGTATCCTCTTCAATTTCTTTCTTCAAGGTCTTAAAGTTCCTGTCAAATAGATCTTTTACTTCCTTGGTTAGTGTTACCCCAAGATACTTTATGCTATTTGTGGCTATCGTGAAAGGTGATGTTTCTCTGATTTCCCTCTCTGTTTCTTTATCCTTTGTGTATAGGAGGGCTACTGATTTTTTTGAGTTGATCTTGTAATCTGCCACATCACTGAAGGTATTTATAAGCTGTAAAAGTTCTTTGGCAGAGTTTTTGGGGTCATTTATGTACACTATCATATCATCTGCAAAGAACAAAAGTTTGGCTTCTTCCTTTCCAATTCGAATCCCCATGATCTCCTTATTTTGTCTTATAGCTATTGCTAGAACTTCAAGCACTATAGTTAGAGATATGGGGAGAGTGGACAGCCCTGTCTTGTTCCTGATTTTAGTGAAATCGCTTTAGTTTCTTTCCATTTAATTTGATGGTAGCTGTCGGCTTGCTGTATATTGCTTTTATTATATTTAGATATGATCATTGTATCCCTAATCTCTCCAAGACCTTTATCATAAAGGGGTGTTGAATTTGACAAATGCTTTTTCAGCATCTAATGAAATGATCATATGTTTTTTTCTTTCAGTTTATTTATATGATGGATTACATTGATAGATTTTCGTATGTTGAATCAGCCCTGTATCTCTGGGATGAAGCCAACTTGATCATAATGGATGATTTTTTTGATGTGTTCTTGGATTCTGTTTGCCAGTATTTTATTGAGAATTTTTGCATTGATGTTTATGAGTGAGATTGGTCTGTAATTCTCTTTCAGGGTTGCATGTTTGTGTGGTTTTGGTATTATGGTAAGTGCAGCTTTATAAAAAGAGTTTGGAATGACCCTTCTGTTTCTATTATGTGAAATACCTTAAGGAGTATAGGTATTAGCTCTTCTTGGAAGTTTTGGTAGAATTCTGCATTAAAACCATCTGGTCCTGGGCATTTTTGGTTGGGAGGTTTTTGATGACAGCTTCTATTTCCTCGTGACTTATAGGTCTATTTAAATTGTTCACCTGGTCTTGATTTAATTTTGGTATATGATATTTATCTACAAAACTGTCCATTTCTTTTACATTTTCTAATTTTGTGGCATACAGGCTTTTGTACTAAGACCTAATGATTCTTTGAATTTCCTCAGTGTCTGTTGTTATGTCCCCCTTTTCATTCCTGATCTTGTTAATATGAGTGTTCTCTCTCTGCCTTTTGATTAGTTTCGATAGGGGTTTGTCTACCTTGTTGATTTTCTCAAGGAACCAGCTCTTTGTTTCATTGATTCTTTGGATTGTTTTCTGTGTGTCTATTTTGTTGATTTCAGCCCTCAGTTTGACTATTTCCAGTCTTCTACTTCTCCTGGGTGAGTCTGCTTCTTTTTGTTTTAGAGCTTTTGGGTGTGCTGTTAAGTTCCTACTGTGTGCTTTCTCTGTTTTCTTTATGTGGGCACTAAGTGCTATGAACTTTCCTCTTAGCACTGCTTTCATAGTGTCCCATAGGTTAGTGTATGTTCTTTCTTTATTTTCGTTGAATTCAAGGAAGACTTTAATTTCTTTCTTTATTTCTTCCTTGAACCAGGAGTGGTTCAGTAGTTTACTGTTCAGTTTCCATGAGTTTGTATGCTTTCTGGGGGTGGAATTGTTTTTAAATTATAACTTTACTCCATGATGATCCGATTAGACACAGGTGGTTACTTTAATTTTTTTGTATCTGTGGATGTTTGCTTTGTTACCGAGTATGTGATCAATTTTCGAGAAGGTTCCATGAGATGCTGAGAAGAAGGTATATTCTTTCCTGTTTGGGTGGAATGTTCTATATATGTCTATTAAGTCCATTTGATTCATTACATCTGTTAGTTCTCTTATTTCTCTGTTAAGTTTCTGTCTGGTTGACCTGTCCATTGGTGAAAGAGGAGTGTTGAAATCTTCTACTAGCAGTGTGTGGCTTTTCATGTGTGCTTTGAGTTCTAGTAATGTTTCCTTTACATATGTGGATGCTTTTATATTAGGGGCATTTATATTCAGGATTGAGACTTCATCCTGATGGATTATTCTGTTTAGGAGTATAAAATGTCCATCTCCATCTCTTCTGATTGATTTTAGTTTGAAGTCAATTTTGTTCGATATTAGTATATCCACACCTGCTTGTTTCTTAGGGCCGTTTGATTGAAAAACCTTTTCCCAACCCTTTACTCTGAGATAATGTCTGTCTTTGTGGTTGAGGTGTGTTTCTTGTAAACAACAGAATGTTGGATCCTGTTTTCATATACATTTTCTTAACCTGTGCCTTTTTATAGGTGAATTGCGTCTATTGATATTAAGTGATATTAATGACCAGTGGTTATTATCTGCGGTTTTTTTTTAGGGTTGTAGAGTTTGTGTGTTTCCCTTCTTTGAGTTGTGCCAGTGGAGGGCTGTTAGTTGTCTGTGTTATTATGGGTGTTGTTTGCTTCCTTTAGTTGTGGTTTTCCTTCTCATACTTTCTGTAAGGCTGGGTTTGTGGCTATATATTGCTTAAGTTTGTTTTTATCCTGAAATACCTTGTTTTCTCCATCGATGGTAAATGAAAGCTTTGCTGGGTATAGTAGTCTGGGCTTGCATTCATGGTCTCTTAGTGTCTGCAGCACATCTATCCAAGACCTTCTGGCTTTCATGGTTTCCATAGAGAAGTCAGGTGTAATTCTGATAGGTTTACCTTTATACATACTTGGCCTTTTTCCTTTGCAGCTCTTAGTATTCTTTCTTTATCCAGTATGTTTTGTGATTTGATTATTATATGTTGAGGGGATGTCTTTTATGATCCAGTCTATTTGGTGTTCTGTATGCTTCTTGTACTTTCATAGGCATATCCATTTTTAGGTTGGGAAAGTTTTCTTGTATAATTTTGTTGAATATATTTTCTGGGCCTTTGAGCTGTGCTTCTTCTCCTTCTTCTACCCCTATTATTCTTAGGTTTGGTCTTTTTATGGTGTCCCAGATTTCCTGGTTGTTTTGTGTTAAGAATTTGTTGGATTTGTTGTTTCTTTGATCAATGAGTTTATTTTTTCTATAGTATCTTAAGCGTCTGAGATTCTTTCTTCTATCTCTTGTAGTCTGTTGGTTATACTTGTCTCTGCAGTTCCTGTTTGTTTACCCAGATTTTCCATTTCCAGCCTTCCCTCGGTTTGTGTTTTCTTCATTGCCTCCATTTCAGTTTTTAAGTCTTGAACTGTTTCCATTACCTGTTTGATTGCTTTTTCTTGGTTTTCTAGGGTATCTTTGAGGAATTTATTCATTTCTTCTAACTTTTTTTTTAGTTTTCTCATCCCTTTCTTCAAGGAGTTTTTCACCTCTTCTTTAAAGGTCTCTATCACTTTCATAAAGTTACATTTAAAGTTGATTTCTTCTACTTCTTCTGGGTTAGGTTGCTCAGGTTTTCTTGTTGAGTACTCGCTGGTTTCTGGTGTTATCATGTTGCTTTTCAGGTTGTTGGAGGAATTCTTGGATGGGTGCCTGCCTATCTCTTCTTTTGATTGCAGTCAGGGGAGTCTCAGCGGGTGGGGACCTCCCAGGAAGGCTTGTACACACTCACCCCTGTGGATACCTGATCTCAGTGCAGGAAGAGGAAGTCCTGTCTGGACTTCCGATCCCTCTGCACCTCCGATCTGAGCACAGGAAGAGAGAGTCCTGGGGTTCCAAGGCCCCACAGAGGAAAGGGCAATCTTGCAGGGGTGGGGTGCAGG
>PVIU01019341.1:0-36617 GCA_004026605.1 Ondatra zibethicus
GAGAGAGAGAGAGAGAGAGAGAGTGGTGAGCATGCGCACGTGCGTATGTGTTCTAGAAATCTCAACTAAGGCTGAAAATTCTTTGCACTTTGACCCGTTATGTGTGTCTATTTTCACTACCACCCATAGCAAAATGATTCTTTACTGATAAGAGATGAGAGATGCGCTAACATAGGGGCATAATGATAAGTATCTATAAGGCAGTTTAATACTATATTCACTTAGTGAAATAGGAGGAGCGCATTACACTCCTAGGGCGTATGGACGCCCCAGTCCTGCATTCTCGCTCCTAGTTAGAGCGCCAGGCCTGAGATCTGTCTTGTAGAGTCAGTCTTAAAGCCAATAAGAAAACATGTGGTTATCCTTTGAGCGTTTGCGTCATTATTGCTCTGGTGAGTGTATCTTGCCAGTCTGATCACTATTACATCCTGAAGGATTCACAGCTGCTCATGACTTTTCTCCTCCAGCAGTGTGCCTGGCACATCTTTTTTGTTTTTAACCCTGCCAGTTCAGTTTATCATCAGATTTCTCTAATTTTCATTTATATTTGTTAGGATAACACCTACCTTTGATGTCTTAAGCACTTTGAGGCCCATTTCAAGTCACATGAACTCCCAGAAGCCCTTCTATATTTAAGATATAATTCATTCTGATCCATGATCAAATGCAAAATAGATGGCCTTTGCAAGTTTGAATATTCATAAATTTACATGGGCATGAAAGTATACATGACATGAATCAAATGAAAACTCCTAAGTAACATTCTTGCCCATTTTCTCAATCTCAGATGCCTTTAGCATGAACTTCTTTGTCTTAAATATTTCTTTTTCATATAGAATATCACTGAATAAAAATATATCATATTGAATAGATGATAGCCAGAATTTCTTCATTCTATTGAAAAATTAATGCTTCAATGTGTTTAAATATTTTCTCTAAGAATATTAAGTCATGAAAGTTTGATATTTACTAAAGTTTTCATGTCTAAACTTCAGGAAACAGACTTCAATTATTACAAGGACATGGGGGTCACAGTCTTTATCATTCAGCAAAATCAAAGGATGGAGAGAAGAATAATGGTGATGTTTAAGAATTTAAGCTCTGAATAGCTATTAGAGATACATTTTAATTATTAAGAGAAATGTGATAATTCTAATTACCTCAGTAATATAACAAATGCATCCATAAAAAATGATAGCTGCCCCTAATTAGAATAATTGTATCTACAATGTGTAAATTGATCTTAACTGGGAAACTGAGTGATTTTACTTATATATTCTAAACTTCTATCTTTATATATGATAGTCTTTTAAAATAAAATAATGATTTAAATTTATATTGTATGTAAGGCTATTCATAAGTGTCTTTAAAATATTTTGTAGAAAATTATTTTATCAGTTCTCCAGCTTAAGATAAAAAAATTATTTTGGGTATATTTTTGATCATTTAATATTTTTGTATAAAATTATGATTAAAAGTTTAGTTTAAAATGCTAATCTGGAAGCAAAGGTGGGAGGCCCATCATTCTTTCCCTTGACTGAGTTAGGCCTTTACCAATCCCTTGCATGTAAGGCATCTCTTCCTAACAGCAGCAAATAGTAACAAAGCCATGGAGTATGGTGCAAATGAAAATTAATCAGTCTTGACTAGCAAGGGGAGGAAGTGCACAACATGCTGCCAACTAATCAGAAACTGCCTTAGACGAAAAACAAAGTAGGAAGAGAGGGCAGAGTGGGAATGGAAGAAGGGAAAACAGAAAGAAAAGAGAAGGTGAAAGTGAGGGAGAAATAAGACAGAGAAAGATGAATGTGCTGAAGAGGAGATGAGGCAGAGGAGGGAAGGGAGAGCAAGGGGAAGGAGAGGGGAGGGAAGGTGAAGGGAGGAAGGAGTGGAGAGGAGGGGACAGGGAGGACAGGAGAAGAAAAAAGAGGACAGGAAAGAAAGGGGGAGGGAGGGAGGGAAGAGGAGTAGAAGGGAGAGGAGAGTGGAGGAGAGGAGAAGACAGGGGAACAAGGAAATGACTTTTTGGGAAATCTCCCTCAATCTCTACTCTTCAACAGTGATCAAATACAAAGGTTTCATAAATTTCTTATCTGAGTTACTCAAAGCATGGTACTAGTAAGGAAATATTTTCTGGTTAATCTGTAAGTGCCCAATTATGAATGTCATGAGCCTGTGTTGCACAATATCAACATATCCATATCAGAACTACCAGTTCCGGGCTATACTGGACATCTGGTGAATTATCTGGTGAGTTAGGATAAAACTGTGATACAAATTAATGGAATCATACAATGGCACTTAATGGTAATATGTGTGTTAGATTAGTAGACATACATAATTTTAATCTCCATGATAACAGAAGGATTTAAAATATTGTTGTCAGTATATTTCATGTGTAACACATTGAAATGATGGATACTTTTTTAATGTTAGTGAAGCAGATTTAGTTGAATCCTTTATAGAAAATTACTCTCTACAGCAAACCAGTTATTTTGACTCCTGTCTGAGCATAAAAAATATATCCATGGCATTTTATACTGGATACTGCACACATAAATATCAATCAATTACACATATAGAATAATATTTTAAACCATAAAGTTATTGCTAAACCAAAAATTCTTAGGCAGTTCTTTTAAGACCAATGGTTTATTATGTCTCAACTAGGTATCTTACAGCTTTGAGTCTAAAAATCTTTAGCATAATGCCTTGGGAGCTCCTTCTGCTCCTTCAGCCAATAGCCTATAAGATACCAGACCACTGGGGCATGGTCTCTTATGTTTAAAAAGCAGTAGGAATAGGGTGATCTCTCTCTTGTTTCCGGCTCCCTTTCCAAAGACTAGACTCTCTGTTTCCTGTTTGCGATGAGAGGACTGTTGTTTGGGATGGTGATCTGTAAGTTTTTCCCCTCAAATAAATAACCCTTTTTATTATCCCTAATTCTTAACTGGTATGGGATTGTTTTGCGGCTTCAGCATAAGGTATGTAGATTGGTTTTATTATCCTTTATTTAAAAGAATAATTTACCTTCTTTATAGGGGTGTGATAGGAGTCTGTTTATGAAATAGTTTTCTATTTATTTAAGTCAGTCATGTTCAAAAACTTGTGTAGTTTGGTGCATGCATGGATATCCAGAAATTTGGTAATTTAAACAAGAAAATCACATAATAAGGATTTTTGTTTTTTTTTATTCTATACTTAATTAATATGTTTCACAGTTGTATGTAAATGTATCTCATGTGCAGGGTCCACGGAGGCAAGAAGTGGGCATCATATTCTCTGGAACTGGTTTTGTAGGTAGTTGTGAGCCACCATGAGGGTGCTGAGGATCTAACCTCAGTAAGCAATTGCTCTTCCACACTGAGCCATCTCTCTGCCTCAGAATGATCACTTAAGGTGCTAGTGTCCAGCCCAGCCTAGAAACAAAGTAGGTCCCTTAACAAAAACAAATCTCACCCAAACCAGACAAAACAAACAAACAAAAAACAGAATAACAAAAACCATCTGTCTGTATATATGGTTGATATTTAATCATATTTAATAAGTTGTGAGTTTGTCCTTTCATGATCCATATATGTGCACTTTGGATGCTGGCTTTTAAAAAGTACTGTCTGTTTCAGTGTGAGTGTAACTACATAGGTGAGTGAATGTGTTTGGAGAGAGAGAAGAAGGGGGACCTGTACATGTCAGTAAAATGTTCTATATAGAATTAAAAAATGCTAAAAATCAAATGCAATTATTTCATGTTCCAGAATCAAACATGGTGATGAGGAGAACTCTACGCTCTAGGTAACTCCAGAAAATTTTAGTCAAACGACCAAATATTATTTCTAATGATGTCAAGTTTCCCTTTGTGCTTCCATTTTTTCTGTGCTTCCATTTTTTCTGTGGCCTACAGATAACATGATTACTTCAGTGTGATCCAGTCTTATAATCTTGCCCTTGCCTTTGCCCTTTTGGGATGTCTACAACATGTTTAATGACCAATATATACACCTCAGTAGTGTACCACAATAACACTGTCTGGGCTAGTTTTTGTTCAAATATCACATGGCCTAAGAACATAGAGGCACAGTTTCAAGAGGCTTAAAAATCCAGTCAGAATGGGTTTCATGAGAACTAACAGGCTCCTCCACCAGGGAACCCTATTCTCCGTTTTTATAAGATTAACACAGACTCACAGTTGTAAGTAGGAATGAAGACTACTATACTAATGCTAATTAAAGCCTTTCTTTAGGAAAATGTCTGAAAACAGATTCCCCATTGTCTAGTTGGTGGAGAATTTAGTTTGTAGAGAGCACTGAGTCTGCTGAAAAAGCAAGCCCATGACTGTATCTGAGTTACAGTCGAGAGATAATTCTAAGGCTATAAACACCAACAGTAGCGAGCCCATGACTGTACCTGAGTTACAATCTAGAGATAATTCTAAGGCTATGAACACGAACACTGACTTTCCTCTGTATCATATATTATGATGGAGAGTTTTAAAGTATGTGATAAAAATGTACACATCACACTACCACCCAAACTGCCTACCAATTTACTCATGAAAAATTTTCACCAGTGTGCCTATCACCACAATGAATGGCCTCATTTCCCCTACTGGTCAGTTTATTTACTGTTCATATCTTCAGCCAGTTAATCCTCTTCAATGGATCCTACTCCATATTTATAAATTCTGACGGTGTTTTCATTTGTAATTGTCCAATTTCCCTTTGGCATACCAATTTTCTCCCTGTCTATCAGAATGTCCATGTCAGTGCAAACAAATGACCCCATACTCTATTTAAATGTGGAATATCCCTCATTATCCATCAAATTCTTATGACTTACTATGCCACAGCACCAGGAAGCTGCTATCCATATCCCTTGTCAGTGGCTATTTCGCCACAAACATTCTTGGCCATATCACGTCTATAAAAATGCTTCTATCAGTCTTCCTAGAGGTGTCAACATTGATCAGATTATCAGCTCTTTTTCAAAGATATTTTAGCAGCAGCCGTCAAACATCCAAGATCGATTACCTGTGCCATTTCCAGTGTTGTCAGTAGAAGCAGCAATCACATAGCAGTCATTCTTCGCGTTTGCTCTCTCACTTGCTCCCTAACCTTACCACCCCCAGCTTGGAAGTACTCCGATGAAAGGAAACAGAATTATTGGCTGTCTTTTGAAAACATTCCCCACTGATATCACTTTAATTTCTCAAATTGCTACCTCATCTGAGGCTTTTCTGTAACTTGCTTGGATGTTTTGTTGTGTCCCTTTGATTGTTCTAGTTGCTTTGTTGTTATAAGGCAGAATTTTATTAAATTATCTGGCTTTACTGGAACCCCTTTCAAGCCAAGGCTGACCAAAGGCTACCAGTCTTTCATGCTGAGTTGGAAATATGGGTGTTTAAGACCACATTTATATTTGCCTGACTTAATAAATGACTCTCATCTCAAAATTTCTACCCTAGTTCGGACCACTTTTGTGTTTTCCTTTTCACTGGTAGTTGAACTATGGGAATTACATATAATACATATTGACACTCTCTGTTTACAAACCTTTTGGTGTCTAATAAAGGCTCATATAACCACTACCAGTGTGGAACATTTTATTCCAGACAGCCTAAATCTGTGATTCTTGGCTGGTCATTCATAATTGGTTCAGAATAAATTATTACATCACATAAATAAATAAATGAATTTAATGAAAAATTAAAGGAGAGAAGAGCAGTAAAATGACTCATCAGGTAAAAATGTTTGCCAGCAAGCCTGAGGACCATCCTGAGAGTCATCCCCAGAATCTCCAAGTGGACAGAGAGGAAACCTATCCATTCAGGCTATCTTCTTACCTCTACCTGTGTATTCTGGCATGGAAACATACACCCATTCTCTCTTTCCTTCTTTCTCTGTCTCCCCCCCACAGACACAGAGAAAGCAATAAAATTTAAGATGAAGTGACAAGAATATGAAATAAAGTAATAAGATTTTAAGAAAATAACACAGAACCTATTTCATTAAGGTAAGAGCTGTATTTTTTATTTACATATACCAGATATCATTCTAAATCCTTTACATATAATCTTTAGGATGCTTATGAGATTCAACAGATTCCCTGAATCACAATAACCTATCAACAATCACTATGAACATGACACGTTTTTTTCTAATTGAAGATTTCTAATTTTCAATTAGATTGTTAAGTCAGCACTCTACATTTTTAAGAAGGGAAATGGACCCTAAATGGTAAAATCATTTATCTTTTGTTCATGAGTTTCACGAGTGTGATCATTAACAATGAAGGTGCTGACTCCTAGCACTGGCTGCAGCTGAGTCGAGGGGACATACTTCCTAGCGTTCCGCTTCCTCTCATGGCTCAAGTTGTTTCTTGTCTGTGTTCACCTCTGAAGCATGAGCTCTGCAATCATAATCCTTACTTATTCAGCTTGACATCATCCCTTTACCTGGGCTCAGTTGGTAGTGTGCTCAGGAAGTCTGGATGAAGGACAAAACTAAATATGGTGGTGTGGCATATGCTCCACTAAAGATCAAAAGCAAACGAGTTGTGCTCACTATGTATAGCGACTTTCCTCTGAACACAAGAAACTATATGTTTTGATTTTTAAGTAGCTAAACACATTTAAACAAACTAAATAAAAAACCCAAAAACCACTTCTTAAGAGTCAAACATTGCAATGTAACATAATATATTAACATATCAATTTTTCTGTTGAACTCTCTAAGTTATGAAGCGACAGGACATCCATTGTATATTTGCATAATCTGAGGCATAACTTTACACACTTTCCCAGTAACATAGCTGACAAGTAGGAGAGATAAAAGACAAAGCCAGGAAGCTTCAGCTCCATGCTGATGTCTTACCCAGGGTGGGTCGGGGGAGTCTGAGCCACTTCTTTAGATAATGAGGTTTACAAACACAGAAGAAAAAAAAAAAGCTTCAGAAATTAGATGAGCAGAAAACTAACCAGAATATGATATGCACTATCATCAAAAATGTTTGGCTATGTACAAGTCCACTATTGAAACAGTACGGGCTTTTATTTTTCTATCATTACATTCAGGAAAAACAATGCCCTGCCAGCAAGAATAAAAAGTCTTCAAAGCTATAAGAGGTTATAGTCATACATTCTTTTCTAACTATTTCCAAGGAAATAGATTGAGGTAGATCATAAAATACAAAATATAATCACATAGTCATGTTAATTTTATACAAACTCTAAGATAGAGCTATTTAAAACACGTCAAAGGGAAAACTACACTCAAGGAATAAATGTTGCATGGTATCCCCTGGAAAGGATTGTACAGGACATGTATCTCACTTCCTCAGTTCTAATCCTATTGGACTCGAGTTCTGATCTCAGCTTGTGCTGCTCTAAGTTCGTTCTTAAGCTTAGAATACTTTCTTAGATCAAATTACATTCAACCTGTGTTTTTTATGCACAACAAAATATGTATGCATTTAACAAGTATTTCAAGATATCTTTTTGTTGTTCAAAACAGAACAGAAAGAAATTAGTTTATATAAAATATCTTTAGAGGAATTTAACATGTTCTTATTTGTGCCAGTTAATGGTAGAACCTGTAGAATGCTCCAACACAACAGAGCTTACTTAATCTTTTGTTTGTTGAGATCATTCTTAAATGTATTATATAAATACATCATTAAAATTATATTGAAATTATAAAAATATATTTCTCCACTGAAATAAATAATAGAATATTCAGTCAGGGTAGATAGATGAGGATTAAACATATTTAATTCTATACTAACAAAGATATGGCAGCTTTCCATTTCATGCAATACTCATTATAGAATGCATGCAATCATTGTTAATTATATATAAGCTATACATGCATATAATTTACATATGATACTATAGATACTATGCATGTATAAATTATTAAAGCATAACCTATACTTATGTAATAGATAATGTATCTATTATCATGTATTTGTCCAAAATCAAATTTTTACCTCAACATAAAAACCAGAATTCAGAGCTAGGGTATTGTCATGACACAAGATTAAATGTGAAAATTAAATTTACATACTGTATTGGACTCCTGGAAATCAGTAAGTCTGTATACTCAGTGTGATTTTTTTTATCCAAGTCTTCCACACCATAGAGATTCCATCCAAGTTATATGGAATGCCATGCATGCGGCAATCTGCAGTTGAAACTATTACTAGAAATTCAGTCTTGGTCCACAGATTAAGAAGGTAATTGTCATCTTCCTTTGTCCTGTGAATATAAATCGACTTATCCATACTATAGGTAAAATACTTAACATTGTATTGTATAAGACATCAGAATAGTATTTTTTTCTGACATGTAATACTGGCAGCTGTGAGGTCATTTCCAGGTAATGGAAGGGTAGGATCATGGTCCTATGCTTGTAGGATAATACTCTTGTATACAATAAAGATTTGTCACTCATATTAGTTTAATAAAATGCTGATTGGCTAGTAGCCAGGCAATTGAATCAACTAGACTGGAGAATTCTGGGAAGAGGAAAGGCAGAGACACAGTCATCCACAAGACTCAGAGGAAGCAAGATGAGAATGCCTCACTGAGAAAGGTACTAAGCCACGTGGCTAAACATAGACAAGAATTGTGGGTTAATTTAAGTTGTAAGAGCTAGTTAGTAATAAGCCTGAACTAATAGACCAAACAGTTTATAATTAATATAAGCCTCTGTGTATTTCTTTGAGATTGACTAACAATGGGACCAGGTGGGGCAGAAACTTCTGTCTACAGTCCTATAATCAAGTTCTTTATTTCTCTACTATTGGCTTGGGTTGAGATGAGGTAACTCTTATACGTTTTCTCAGCTTGAATTGATTGGGGTTGGTCCAGGCCACACATCTTCTTCAATAGCACTTAATGGTTCAAAGTAAAACCATAAAAATGTCCTAAAATAGGAAGTACTTTGGGAGATATTAAACCCAAGGTGACTTTCATCCCAAGATGTAATTAGGAGAAAATACTACTCTATATTTAGCAATGTAGAAAACAAAACAAAGATCTTCAGTGGTTACCTGGAAAAACAACTGTTCCTGCTGTGATGATTTTTTTGGCTTGTTTGTTTATTTGTTGGTTTTGCCAGTGTGCCTTCCAGTCATCTACACAGGGTATGCACTGCCTCTGCCTCATCTCCATTACAAAGTGAAGCCAGTTAGAGGGGGGATACAGCACACTGACCTAAGGTGTCCCCTACCCCTAAGGAGCCTGTAGCCCAGCTTAGAGCATTACCACGCAGTACACAGCCACATGACTATTTGAGTCAGTGAACATTTACAGAAAACTGCAGCAAAAATTAATGGGGTTCTGTTGTACTCTTTGTCGGAGTGTTCTAACTGAGGTCTTAGGGTCAGGACAGTGGACTGGGCTCATGACTCATGGCTAATGAGGCTGCTGTGTGCTGGATCTCTTGTTACATGGGAGATGATGAATATGTTACATAACATCCCCATTCCTAGTGCTCTCTACCTTAAAAACAAAAATTGTAGAAATGATGAGTATGTGTATGGGAGATGACTATGTAAGCACATATCATTTACATAATACAATGCGTTTAAATGCACCTTGTGAAAATCAGGCATTTTTGTTCTGATTGTTTCATGGCACACAGAACAGCAATATTCAAGTAGCTTGTTCTTAGTGACTCCAGTTTTGAAAGCAAAGGTTTGTTCCACGTTGAGGGCAAGTTCTAAGGCAGATGATTCCGTAAGTTTTTACAAGTCACCAGCCACCTGTACAGCACAAACCCTGAGACTTAGGCTGAGAAATAATTTATTAATGCAGATAGAACTCACCACTCACAAACTTATCAAGTTAGATAATGAACTTGCGGCTACATGGACTAAGAAACAATTTCAGATAAACAAGACCCTAGAGATGAAAGAGCACACAACTAAAGAATGGTGCATTCTGGGTAATAACAAAGCAGGGCTTCCAGATATTGGGAACATCTGAACCTGCTGATGTGTCTTCATACCTGCTGTGGAACAATGGTCTTTTACCCTGTCACCTGTATTATTTTAACAAACATCTGATTGGCCAGTAGCCAGGCAGGAAGTATAGGCAGGGTGACCAGGCAGGAACTAGAGGCAGGGTGATGAGGACAGGAGAATTCTGGGAAGAGGAATGCTCAGTCTGCAGTTGTCACCCAGATGCAGAGGAAGCAATACAAGAATGCCTCACTGATAAAGGTACCAAGCCACATGGCTAACAAAGACAAGAATAATGGGCTAATTTAAGATATAAGAATTAATTAATAAGAAGCCTGAGCTAATAGGCCAACCAGTTTACAATTAATGTAGACCTCTGTGTATTTCTCTGCGAATGTATGGTTGTGGGATCAGGCAGGACTAAAACCTCAACACACACTACTTGGTACATGTGCTATGAAATAATCAGTACACACTTCCCAACTGTCACAAAACTCAAATTGTCAAGGCTCTCATTGGACCAGGCCCATCTAGAGTCATGTGTTACAAAGCTCTGTTCCATGATCACAGCCTCTTTCTTTAACACCTTTTCTTCTGACAGCTCTGTAACTAGGTTGAGAGTCAACATTTTGATTCTTTAAACCTTTCCTAGAATGGTCTGTACTTTCCAGGCAAAGTGCACTGTGTGAGTATTATAGCTCTTAGTCATAAATACTGTAGCGTGAGGGGGCTGCAGTGATGGCCCATCCATAAAGAGCACGGGTTCTCCTCCAGAGACTTGGTTCAGATTCCCAGTACCAAAACGACAGTTTATAACTGGCTGCAACTGCAGCTCCGGGAGATCTAAAACCTTATTTTGGCCTCCGTGGTCACCATGCATGCATGTGGCATACAAACTTACATGTAGACAAAATTATCACATGCAAAAATAAATACATTTAAAATGATTATAAAATAAACAACGATCCTTTGCCTGACAGTGGTCATGAACAGCAAGTGAAATCAAGAAAGACCCATGATGTGAGATGAGTAAAATTTGCACCTCACCTGCACTAATTTTATTCAATAATTTCTGACATTATAGAAAGATACAATTACATCAACTATTTTCCTGGGATAGCTCACCCGTGGCACCCTAATTTTAATATGAATTGTTCATATACTTAGCGATATACACACCTATGAGAAAGAGGATAATACTTTTATGTTGTGTTATGTTTTCTGGGTAAATCAACGTCATATGCACAGCTACCCTGAGCAGAAGACACAAAGCACTTCCCTTTCACAGCCTCTCAAAAGCAAGTATTATTGCCACACACAATAGTGAGCATTCAAACACGTACTGACACAAAGCTTCTATTCAAGGTCACAGTGTTCAAGGGGCTCAGTCCCGGTCTTGTGTACTCCATCATCTTAACAAGAAGTACAATGATGTGCACATCATTGAGCACCAGCATGTCTTCACTGCCTTGACTCCTCTGTTCCCCAGTGGGTTCATCTGTTCTTCTTCCATGCCTGGATTTTTTTATCAATATGTTTCGCTTTTTCTGTAGGCCGTGTCCTTCACATCATATAGTGTATAATCTTTTAAAATTGATAAATTTCATTGGTAATAAGGATTTAAGAATCCTCAGTATTTTTCATGGTTTAATAGTTTACTTACAATTCTATTATCTGCATTTATCAGTTTATCAGCTTTGGTCTATTGAAGTTACATGAGTAACTTTCCACTGTCATGTTCAAATTATCTGGCATAGAGGGCTCATAGAAGAAAGAATTATTTTGGCTTACAGTATTGAAAGGTTCAATCTCTCATGGTAAGAAATGCATGACCACCAATATCAGTATAGAGCATAAAGGGGCTTATATTGTTATTTTGCTGCCTGTCCCACTGGACCTACTACCTCCCACGTTCAGAGTGAGAATCCCCTCTTCAATTCTCTCTGGAGATAATCTAACAGAGACATTCTAAGAAGTAACCCAGTCTCATTGATTTTAAATCCAACCAGGTCGACAAGATCAATGACCTGTAAATGCCATGACCATTTCCAAGTTTTGACAACAATAAAAACTATTATAAAAATTGATATCTAGGTTATTGTGTGAGGATAAAGCCTCAGTTGTCTTGAGGATTACTAGGAGGCTCAGTGGCTGAAACAATATAATAAGAGCATTTTAGTTTGGGAAAATATGATAAACTGTTTTTCAGAGTGACCATACTTTCTATGGGAGCTCCTTAAGCTAATAGCCTTTAAGATACCAGCCCACTTGGGCATGGTTTCTTATACTATAAATGCAGCTGTAAAGTGTGCATTGCTCTCTTGCTTCCTGCTCTCGCTTTCAGCTCTCACTTCTGACTGCTAGATTCAGTTCCCCGTTCATGCAGAAGATTGTGATATAGGACAGTGACCTGTGAGTCTCCCCTAAATAAATAACCCTTTATTATACATAATTCTAAACTAATGTGGGATCATTTTGTAACTTCTATCATCACATGCTCTTCTTCATTCCCACCACAAATGGTCTCAAGCTACCATCACTGCTACCTCATTTGTTATTGGTCATGTTTGTGGATATACGGCATTCTAGTGGGGATATTATTTAAGGCATGACATTAATTCACATTCTTCAGGGCATATGACACAGTACTATGAGTGTATGTCTTTATCACTATGACGTAGCCATTTTGGTTGTCTTCTTGTTTTTTTTAACAATTCTTTGTATATCTTGGTCAACACATTTGTGTGAGAGAGTGATTTTGAAAATAGTTTTTCCTAATATTTACCTTTCTATATTACCCCTTGACAATGATTTCATAGAAGAAAATATATTTTTTAATAATGTCTTACTTATTATTTATTTATTTTCTGGAACTCAGCATTTGTGTTTAACTGAGAACTCATAAATGTAAAGATGAATATCTGTGTAACGTTTTCTGGGGGAGTTATAACTCTATATATTTTATTTTGCAGGTTAAAATTTTTATTAAAGAAAGGGAGTTAAGTGCACATATATAGATGTGTGTTTCTGTTTTGCCTGGGTTGTCTGATCATTCAGCACCATTTGTTGAAACCACCTTCTCTCCGCTTTCTTGTCTTTGCTCTTTTCTCATCTGTGTACATTTCTAGGCTTTCTCTTCCACTGTGCTGATTTGTATATTCTCCCCACAGTGCCATACTGTTCACAGGAAACTTCAGCAGTAGGAAGTATCAGAACTCTAACTTTGTTCTTTACATAATTCTGCTGCCATTCAGTATTAAGGAATAGTATTTAATGGTGACTGACATTTGCTACTGTAAAGAGAGAGGAAAAAGGAAATAGAAAATAAAAGCTGTCACGGCAGATGATGGGATCCAACCTCAAGAATTTAAATCAGGAAATTATTGAAATGTAAGGATCTTTAAAAAAAAATCAGTGTTCTGAAGACTAGGAACTTAGGAAAAAGATTGTTAGCGGTGCCACTGAGGACAAAGTAATAAGAAATAATAAACCCTGACCTTTTCTTTACCTTCATTGTTCTTGTTTTTATTTCATCCCCCATCTTTCTTCTCTTTCCCCTTTTCCACTTCCTCTTCTCCCTCCTGCTTCTCCTCCGCACATTGGTTCATTCAAAGGAGCTAACTGTTAAGAGACAGAGAGAGATAAAACTCAGGCCTAAGGAAGACAGAAGGAATGTGGGGGACAGTATGCTGTTGAGAACGGAGGAAGAAAAGCAGATGAGCCACTGACGTTGTCTTAGGAGAT
Source organism: Ondatra zibethicus (assembly GCA_004026605.1). Classification (NCBI taxonomy): domain Eukaryota; kingdom Metazoa; phylum Chordata; class Mammalia; order Rodentia; family Cricetidae; genus Ondatra; species Ondatra zibethicus. The sequence continues at coordinate 13,705 of PVIU01019341.1, forward strand.
GGAGAACAGCTGCTTCCTCTTCAGCATTCTTGGCATGTGAAGTGTGCATTATAATTCATCGGATGAGTTACTACTGACTCACTTTGTCCGGTTCCAGAATCCTTCTCCTGCTTTTCACTCAATAGAGACGATGGCTGGTGTCTCATCGAAGCCACTGGCGGGGTTTCACATTCTGTCAGTCCTTTCAACACAACCTCAGACTCCCAAGGGTCCCTAACTTTTTCAATGTGCTATGTGAGGAAGACCGACAAGTGCAGTTTGACTCTGTGAGTCTTTCTGGAACATTCTCCCGATTTCTACCAAATGTGGATGTCTGTGGAAAAGAACCACCTAAGGAGTATTTTTTGAATTCATGAGCTGCTAATAGGTCAGTAAACAAGATTTATTAAACACAGCTGCACTCAAGGCCAAGAAGAATTGTGGTCTACGCGAAATTGCAGAACTCACTGAAATCTTAAAAGAAAGAAGGATTAAGAGAGATTCAATTAAACTGTGCTAAGTAGGAAAAACTCAATTAGATGGAAGTAGTATATCTGTTCTCGTAGAAATGGTGAGGTAGAATTTAAGTAAAGATTTGAGCTGGGATCTGGCTAGTGGTCTTTGTTCTCATGAAGTCACAGAAGTAGAAAATAGATCGTGTGTGTGTGTGTGTGTGTGTGTAAGTGCTCTTTAGAAATACATGTGCCACTGAGAATCTGTCAAGGTCAGAGGACAACCAAAGCAATCTGTTCTCTCCTTCTACCATGTGGAAGCCAGAATCCAAAATTAAGTTCTGATATTTGGCAGCCAGTTCTGAGTCACCTAGCTGTTCCTGATTAATATTACTAAAGGGTTTAGAAAATTTTTATTATTTTTATTGGCTTGTTTGCATGGTCTTTATGAGTTGGATGCATGTATCTCTTGATCACATGTGTGTGTGTCTATGTGTGTTTCAGTGTATGTGTGTGTGTGGGTGTCCTGCAAGTGTCTGTGCATGGAATTGGAGGCCAAGAGGTTGATGTCAAGCGCCTTCTTTGTTACTCTCCACTTTATATTTTGAAGTAAGGGCTCTTGTTTGAAACCAGAGCACACTGGATGTGACTAGAACAGTTTGCCAGCTTGTTCCCGGAATCTCTTGTCTCTGCCTCCCCAGTGCTGAGATGTCAGGGGCTCCCACACCCACCTTACAGTTACATGGGTGTCACACCCTCCTTACAGTTACATGGGTGTCATTGCTCAGGTTTACATGCCTGATGCTTTAACCTCTGAGTCATCTTCCCAGTTCATAGAGTAAATTTTTTTTTCTGGTAATATAACTGTTCAGTTCAATGAGTATTATTAGTATTAGCCTTCTCAAATTTTCTGCCTGTGATTTCCTAGCATTACCCTCACTCACACCTAATTAAAGCAAAGCATTGCATATTGAACTACCATCCTCAAATTAATTTATTTATATTCTTAGAAAAAGAATTCCTCAGTGGCTCTCCATCTTTGGCATGCTACCACAGATCCTCTTCCCCTTTCAGCTCTTTTTTCATCGCATGATATCTGTCTCTGATTTTATCTCTTGAAATACCAGTTTGTGGAATTACTCGCATATATTCATTCAGACAACGCACGTTCACTTTATGCTCCATCCTCAGCATATATAGAGCCCTGTGCTTATACTCTTTGCTACATAATTATGTTAAATCCAATTTAAAATTCTCATTCCCCTAGCACAGCTTCTTTCACTGTCAGAGTTAAACACGTTCATGCATATGGTGTCACCATCTTTTAAATAAATATGCACTAGTCCATGTTTGTTTCTTCTCTATTTTTCTTCATTAGTTCACTGCCTATGATCTTACAGCACTATGGATGCTAAAAATACATGGATAATGTATAATCCCATTATATTCACCAGGGAGATTTTGAAACAATATGACTCATTAATGAGGATTGTAAAAATACTGTTACTTCAGTAAATAAATGTACAAACACATGCTTGAAGTCTACTTAAAGTAGACTGTGGGCCTTCATGAACTTGATAATGTCTTACAAATGTTGAGACTGTACATGTGTTAGTAGGGAGTGAGTGGTACCTCACATATATGATGATAGGTTTGTATTTTCAACTGAGGAATCAATCTATGGGGCACTGGTAGCTTTGGTGATGTAAGATTTTATTATAATTCTAAAAAGATTAGAAAATTATGGACAAAATTAATTTCACAGTGCAGAAAGTAGAATTTGAGAAGGCATAAGAAACCACTGATAGGCTTCACTAGAATGGTTGATTCCAAGACATTAACAAATATACATACATCAATTTGGAGAGGGTTCAAATTATGAGATTAAGGATAAACTGTTCAGTCAGGCTAGTGATTTGCTATAAATGAGTCTAGGATATAAATTTTTTGAGAAATGAAACAAAATTACTCAAGTTGTCCTGAACTTTTTCCTGTGAAGAAAGAAGATAGCCGTGATTATGAAGCAGTTGGCAAAAATATTAAAACAAGAACTCATCTGTAATGGATTTTATTCAGAGCTTCATTTCTTAAAATGTTGCCATAATTCAGGCGATCTTGAGGCAGGAGACAGCTGGAATTGATAATAGGGCTGCTCAAGCCTGTCATTAGTTCTGCAATATTAGCTTAAAATTAGTATGGGGGAGAATGCAAAGTTCATGCAGATTTTTGGTTCAATTCCTTACAGCACATAAAAGATGAAACAACATCTTTTATAAATTACAGGAACTTGTTTTCTTCAGAACACAGCAGTCTCCATTTTTAAAATGTACTGCTCAAAAGTATATTTTACTAAGCATATAGAAATATGTTAGTCATATTTTAATCTAATTATAGAACAAATTAATTCCACAAAATAAAAATTTTCTCTAAAATAAATATGCTTTCACTGAATTATTTAATAAGGATTCACTCCAGAATGGTTTATGCACCCATTAGAAAAAGATGCATCTTCCCTACTTAGATTCCTTTCTGGTTGCTAAGATGAAATGTCCTCACAGAAGCAATTTAAGAGGAAAGGGGTGTATTTTGGATCATAATTTTACCCTTCCGGAAAAATCAAGTTTCACACCAGGAAAGTCAAGTCCAGAAGAACATTTCAAGTGTAACCAGAGACAGTGAGCAAAGACTGCATGTTACTTCTCAGATGCTGCTTTACACTTACTAGAGGCCAGGATCCTCTGCCTGTGGGATTGTCCTTCCCACACCAACTAACATAATCAAAGCTATCTGCCACAGATATACCGAGCAACCCATTTCCCAGGTGACTCTGGATTTTGTTAAATTGACAATTAACTATAACCATCAAACTATCTTTTGCATAAATAAGATAAATTTACTATGTGTAGCAAGTTGGATTTCCAATCAATTAACGTCCCCCATTAGACACCAGCTGTTAAAACCAGGTTAAGCATCCATTAGGGCAGAGTCATTCCTTCAAAGACCACGTGCTCAGATTGAATGTATGCACATCACCCAATATCAAACCAACATATAGAAGCAAACTACAGAGCCTCAACAAAGGATATGAATCATCTCAAACCACACAACGTTTCTTATGTTTCAGGAGCAGAATAGGAAATATTAGATGTTTAATAAAATGAAATCATCATATAGGAATGTTTACATTTGCTTTTTGTGTTGACACAGAGTAATGGCAATATATAAATTGTTTTGAATTTCAAAGAAATGCTGTTTAATTCTCCACAGATATAAAATCACATAAGCTATATAACTTTAAAATATTTACACTTACATGGTCACTCAGAATGAACTATATTTACTTGCCTGATCGTATCTATCTTATCTATTTTGTTCTTTTCTATCTGTATTCTATTTTATTAGATTTTTTAAAAAAATATATAACAGTCCAAATTCCCACTCTCTCCCCTCCTCCCATTCCATACACACACCCTCCCACCCACCCCCTCCAATCCTAAGAGAAGGTAAGGCACTTTGCTTGGTAGATGTTCCAAGGCCCTCCCCATTACATCCAGGCTGAGCAAGGCATATATTCAAAGAGACTAGGATCCCAAAAAGCCAGTACATGCAGTAGAGATATATCCCAGTACCACTGCCAGTGGCCCCTCAGTCTGTACCAGCCATACAAATGTCAGCCACATTCAGAGGAACTGTTTTGGTCCTATGCTCGTTCCCTTCCTGTCCAGCTGAAGTTGGTGAGCTCCTGTTAGTTCAGATGAACTGTTTCAGTGGATGGTCTTGACCTCTTTGCCCATATTCTCATTCTCTCCACTGTTCAACTGGACCTTGGGAGCTCAGTCCAGTGCTCTGATGTGGGTCTCTGCCTCTGTTTCCATCTGTTGTTGGACGAAGGTTCTATTGTGATATTTAAGATAATCATCTGACTACAGGGCAAGGCCTGTTCAGGCACCCTCTCTTCTATTGCTTAGGGTCTTAGCTGGGGTCATCCTTGTGGATTCCTGGTAATTTTTCTAGGGCCAGGTTTCTTGCTGACTCCATAATGGCTCCCTCCATCAATATATCTCTTTCCTTGCTCTCATATCTGTCCTTCCTCCATCTTGACTATCCCATTCCCTCAAGTTCTCCTCAACCCTCCACTTCTCTCCTCATCTTCCCCCTTTCCCCTTCCTTCTACTCCCCCACCCCTATGCTCCCAATTTTGTCAGGTGATCATGTCTGTTTCCAAATTCAAGGGGGGTCTATATATGTTTTCCTTTGGGTTAACCTTATTACTTAGCTTCTCTAGGATCATGAATTATAGGCTCAATGACCTTTGTTTATAGCTAGTATTAGATTATGAGTGAGTACATACCATATTCAGTTTTTTGGGGTCACTCAGGACAGCATTTTCTAATTCCACCATTTGCAAGCAAAATTCAAGATGTCATTGTTGTTTACTGATGAGTAGTACTCTAATGTGTATATGTGCCACATTTTCATTATCCATTCTTCAGTCGAGGGGCATCTAGGTTGTTTCCAGGTTCTGGCTATTACAAATAATGCTTCTATGAACATAGTTGAACAAATGCTTTTGTAGTATTATTGAGAATCTTTTGGGTATATACCCAAGAGTGGTGTTGCTAGATCCTGAGGTAGGTTGATTCCCAATTTTCTGAGAAACCACCATACTGATTTCTAAAGTGGTTGTACAAGTTTGCATTCCCACCAGCAATGATGAGTGTTCCCCTTACTCCGCATCCTCTCCAGCATAAGCTATCATTAGTGTTTTTGATCTTAGCCATTCTGACAGGTGTAAGATGGTATCTCATAGTTGTTTTGATTTGCATTTACCTGATAGCTAAGGAAGTTGAACATTTGCTTAAGTATCTTTTGGCCAGAAGTCCAATCATACTACAAAAGCATTTGTGCAATTATGTTCATAGCAGCATTGTTTGTAATAGCCAGAACCTGGAAACAACCTAGGTGCCCCTCAATGGAAGAATGGCTCCAGAAAGTGTGGATTATATACACATTAGAATACTACTCCGTGGTAAAAACAATGACATCTTGAATTTTGCATGCAAATGGATGGAAATAGAACTTGCTATCCTGAGTGACATAACCCAAACCCAGAAAGATGATTATGGTCTGTACTCACTCATTAGTGGACCCTAGCCATAAAACAAAGGACACTAAACTTTTAGCTCACAAGCCCAGAGAAGCCGAATAGCAAGGTGAACCCAAAGAAAGCATATACAGATCCTCCTGGAAGTTGGAAGCAAACAGGATCATCAGGCAAAAGTTGGAAGCACGGGGGTGGGGATAGAGGTGGGGGTAGGGGGGGTGAGAGAAGGGGAGAGGGGGAAGGAGAAGGGAGAAGGGAAGGACTGGGGAGAGCTTGGGGGAGTGGGAGGGTAGAGATGGAGGAAAGGAGGATATTGGAGAAGGGAATAAGATATCTACACTAAGGGAATCATTTTAGGACTGGCAAGATACTGGGCCCTGGAGGGGATCCCAGGTGTCCACGGGGATGTCCCCAGCTAGGTATTTGGGCAGCAGAGGAGAGGGTGCCAGAACTAGCCTTGTCCCATAGTCACATTGATGAATATCTTGATCACCACCATAGAAATTTTGTCCAATGGATGGAGGTAGAAACAGAGACCCACATTCACATCAGAGTAATGGACTGAGCTCCCAAGGTCTAGTCAAAGGGCAGAAGGTGGGAGAAGAGGAGCAAGGAAGTTAGGACCATGAGTGGCTGGTCCACCCAGTGAGACAGTGTGCCTGAACTAATGGGAGCTCACCAAATCCAGCTGGACTGGGACTGAACGAGCATATGATCAAACTGGACTCTCTGAATGTGGCTGCCAATGGGGGCAGACTGAGAAGCGATCAACAATGACACCAGGGCCTATCTCTTCTGCATGTATTATCTTTTTGGGAACCTAGTCTATTTGGATGCACACCTTCCTAGGCCGGGATGGAGGGGGGAGGGCCTTGGACTTCTCACAGGGCAGAGAACCATGCTCTCTTTCAAGGAAGAAGGGGGAGGGAGGAGGGGTGGGGAGGTAGTGGGAGGGGACTGGGAGAAGGGAAGGAAATGTAAAAATTTTATTTTATTTTTTTTGAATGGAAAAAATAAAAGAATACGGAGAAAAAGAAGAAAAAAGTTGAAATAAAAAGATATTCCAAATTCAGATGGAATCTATTGAAAATACAGTGGCACAGACAGATCTGGAAGCCTTTAATCTCTAATGTACAAGGAAGATATAGCTGATGTAGAGATAGAATTGAAATCTCCATAATCTATCGAGACTTGCAATGAGGGATGGTGGCCTCTGTGACCTCAGAGTGGACAATTTTTTTTTCAAGATTACAAGCCCAACTCAGGCCCATAGAACTTCTTCACCTCAAGATCAAGCATCTTCACTGTCAAAAACACAATCAGAAGAGAAGTTACTGGACAGAATGACTGAAATTTTAAAATATTCAGGTAAAAGTTTGGAGTAGTTCCATATGAATATTTATTGAAAATAAAGTGACAGAATTTGAAATGTATCTGGCAGAAAGTCAGAAATTATAAAGAATAGGCAAGGAAGACTGAACATACAATCTTTGTGCTCCTTTCTCCTCCCCCCATCTCTCTGTCCCTGTCTCTCTCTCTGTCCCCCCCTCCTTCTCTTTCTCTTTGAGAGAGGCTTCTATATGACATGTATTGCTGTGGGACAATGGTCTGTATCCTGTCAATTATATTTTAAATAAATGCTGGTTGGTCAGTAGCTAGGCAGAAAGTATAGGTGGGACAACCAGGCAGGAAGTAGAGGAGGGGGTGACAAGAAGAGGAGAATTCTGGGAAGAGGAAAGCTTGGTCTGCAGTCCTGATCCAGCCACAGAACAAGCAAGATGTGACTGCTTCGCTGAAAAAGGTACCAAGCCACATGGCTAACATAGACAAGAATAATGGGCTAATATAAGTTATAAGAGTTAATAAGAAGCCTGAGCTAATGGGCCAATCAGTTTATAGTTAATGTAGACATCTATGTGATTTCTTTGGGACTTAAGGACAGAAACCCTTACAAGAAATGGCAACAATATATTATATGTTTTTCATATTGAAAATATAATAAATGTATTTGTTACATAACTTTTAAATATTCAAATGTGAAAGCAGAATAAAAATTCAACACACTAGAATTGAAAAGAAACAGAAAAGTAGAAAATTCAATAAAACAAAAAATAAAGCATAAAAATATTGATAATACATGAGGATAGGTTGGGCCCATTTGCCAAGAGTAATATTGAAAATGGAAAAAGATAATATGTGAAAATACAACGATTAAAAATACTAAATGATTCATTGAAAACATAAATGAAAGTAAAGAGAAAGAGCATAAAGCAAAAGTAACCAAACTCTTTGGACCCTGCATATGTAAGCAATGGGTTTAGTTTACACAAATGTAGACTAGATACAGACATCAGGACAGTGGTTGTCTGAGCCTGGTAGGTGAGAAACAACACCAGAGTGTACTGTAATGTGTCTGCTTTTTATGATTAGTCTCCTGGGCATAATGACAAGTGTATAAGCCTTTCTAAGTTAAAATATTATACACATAGCTTTGGTGCATGTTATATTTTATATTTCACTACCTCATTTGGAATTCAAAGCTGTGTATATAGGTAATAGCAAAAAGTATCTGCTTATAATCATATTTTCTATTTGTTTGAAAGGCACTAAAATATCTAACATCTTATTTCCTGGAATCATGTAAAAATAATTTTGGAATGCCAAAGTTTATGAAAAATGTTGACTTCTTCGTACATTTTTGCTGAGATGCCCTGACATGACACCAATTGAATCAGGTGGACCAAGTTATATTATGTTTATAAATGATATAAGCAGAGGAATTAGATATCTTCTGGTGTCCTTCTTAGGTAAAATGTCTAATCTCAGCATCACCGTGAATCGGTGTGCCCACAAATAGAAACAATATTTAGGGAGTTGTATTAGTTTAATATTAATTAATGATGCATATATTTTCATAGAAATATAGCTAAAATGCTTTTGAAAACGGATTTTGCTGTTTTCCATTTAAAAAAAATTAAATATGTCTGTCACAAATTCTGAGAAGATGTTGATAATTGCTATAAATATGTGAAGCCTCAAGGTAAAAATTAATTAAGTATCCTGATAGACTTTCAAAACTTGATAGGAGGCAATATTAAGGGCTCTAGACTTAATAATTCCTCCTGCTGGATATTAAGACATTAATGCGCTGGCCTGATGTGGCTAATTCACAATTCGCTTACGAACTGGATCCAGGCAGTTTTCTTTCTCCCTATAGAAGTCACTATGAGAAACTGAAAAATGGATGTTTTCTTACTGTACAAAAAATCTGTTTCTTATGCAGGTGATTTCATCGTCAGCTAAACAACAATAGCAATATGAATTGAAAAAAATAAACTTAACTTTTTAGAGAAATGATTGGTGAAACACATCAGGTTTTGTAATGTTTCTACATGAATGTCAAGGAAAATTTTTGAAATTCAGTAAGATAATTTCTATCTATTAAAATATTAAGGAAGCACCAGATATGATACCTTAGCAATCTCTAGGCAAGGTGGAACAGAGCAGCTGACTTACATATTAAATTGATTATCTTCCTCCAGATACAGATTTTGACAGAGCTCTGACTTTTCAGAGAACCATGTTATTACCTTGCCTTGCGTAACTGTCAAATCTGTGTAAAATCATGCGATAATTCACAGTTTTTTCCCAAATGCATATTTCACATTACTTTATACTTTTAACTTGAATAATTTCTCATTCATTTTCCAAAAAACAAAAGTAAAACCAAAATATTTCTCCTGGGAAAATGTTTGCTTTATTTTAATTGTTACATATCTGTGATACTGCTGTTTGTTAGGTAGACGTATTTGACAAGTTACATTTACGGAGGGAAACATGAAACGTATTCATTAGTCTTTTGTAATAAAACACCTAATCTACTGAGAAATCGAGAGGACATTTTAACTTGCCAATTTAGTGTTTTATCTTTTCTATAGCTTTGGCACCCTCATGCTGCTCTATTGTGTTTCGTACTGAATAGTTTACCTAAAGAGAAACACTTTTATGGTTAGTGATAAAATGGTTGAATCAGCAATGCACATACACAATCAATTTGTCTTTCATCCTGATAGCTGTGCAGTATGCAGGAAATATGTCACAGTCCTCTAAATACTAGCAAATATTTCATGTGGACAGAACGTCTAGTACATGGCCGTAGATGGATGAACAACTGTTTTTCAGAGCTCACATGTTTTAATTTTTATTCATTTATTTTTTTAAAATTTCACTTTATTTTGCAACCACAGTTCTTCCTCCTCCTGCCCTCCTCTCCCCTCCCCTCCAGGCCACACTCCTTCCACTTCTCCCAACAGGTAACGGTTCCCATGGGACGTCAACAATGTCTGGCATTGTTGGGGCAGGAAGAAGCCCCTGCCCCCTGCATTAATGCTGAGCAAAGCATTCCACCAAATGGAATGGGCTATCCCACAAGCTAGCTCATGAACCAGGGATAGATGCTGGTCCTACTGCCAGGGGCCCCTCAGATATTCCAAGCTTCACCATTTTCTCCCATGGATGATGGGCCTAGTTTAGTCCCATGGAGACTCCACAGCCGTCGGTCTAGAGTTCATGAGTTTCCACAAACTTGGTTCAGCTGTCTCTGTAGATCTTTCCATCATGATCTTGACCTCCCTTGCTCATATATTCACTCCTCCCTCTCTTCACTTAATGAAGAGATCCCCATTCTGGTAAAATGTCACAGACACTATTACACACTCTTTCGTCATCTTTGCCTTTGCTGGCACTCCAGTTGCCTATCTTTCGTGTTATCGATTTTTTTCAAAGAACATTTGAATTTATCATTTTTGTTATGATAAATTATGTTAATATTTAATGTTTTATGTTTTAAATACAGCTAAAAAATAGATAGGAACTCCCTTTGAAGTACCCTCCATGTTGTTCCTGGTTATGGTAGCAGTGTTGAAAATGTAAAAGATCATTTGCAGCAGCTGTTCATGGCAGTAAGTGCCTTAATTCTAACCCTGGGGCTGAGGCAGGAGGATCACTAATTCAAAGCAAGTCTGAATGAGTTAGTTACACAGAGAGTGCTTAGCCGCTTTGAGGTGCATGTTGAGGCAAACAATAAAGCAAGCACGCGTTTTTACTGCAGTTGAAGGAATCACTTTTCTTTGTGTCTTGTTCCTACTCTGGTATATCTTCCTATCAGTTGATGATCATTTTCCATTAATATATTTCTGTTACAGGGGGATTCTTTGTGTTCTCTGTGATTATTAATTTATTTAATTTTCTTTGGTATTATTCTCTTAAATTTGTGTATTTGAAGATGAAAAGGATTATAATGAAGTAAATTGAAGAGAAACTGAGCAGGTTACACTATCATAAACTTATAATGCCACTCCATAGAAGGAAGAAAGCCTCAAAAATTTATAATACCTAAGAAAACCATAAATCAATAAGATAATGGCTTAAAACAGGACACTTAAATTTATGGATTCTTTTTCAAGTGAATAATTCATTACCCTGTATTTTTATTTCCTATATTAACTTACTAAGTAATGGACTTCGTTATGACATCATCATGCATTTATGTAATATAGTTTGTTATGTCTGTCCTCACTTATGTTTTTTCTTTTCTCAAAGTCATTTCATTTTTGATCATTCATGTGTGCATGTATGAGTGGGAGATATGTTTGCATGCCTGCATGTTTGTAGAGTGCAGGGGTGTTGCATCCTAAAGAAGGAGCTACAGGTGGCTGTGGCTGCCCAGTATGAGTGAGGTCTTCTGCTACAGCCACCATATCCCATACCCATTGGAAGCATAAATCAAGATCTCTCGGGGCTTTTATATTAACTCATAAATTATTCAAATGAGCAAGATGTTAGTATTCCGGGACCATACCTAAAATGAATAAATACACAATTACACATTCACATTAATATATGCAAAGTGACTGATATAACTACATATGTATCTATATAGAAATAAACTTAGAGTGCTCCATGTGTTGACGATCATGTTTAACAGACAATTTACGTATGGGCAAAAATATAAAAATAAATTTTATAAATAAACAGTAAAAATTTCATTGTGATTGCTTAAGGAATATGCTGTTTATGTCTATATAAACATAATTTTCTTTGTACTGCTTTAAATAGGAAATAAATGTTCTATTTTTGACACTGAGTTCATAGCTTGAATATTTTGTATTCTGCGAGTTTAATTTCTGATACTGGCATGCATTGCTTTATTTTGTAACTAGGATATTTCATCATTATACTGTTAATAACACATATTCATTAAAAATTTTGGGATGCAATCAGTTTGTTTCCATAAAACTGTGGAATTTAAGACAGGAAAGACTTCTTTCAAATCTATACACTTAACATTGCATGAGGGGGACTGTTTGGCAAAAGATTAGGAATGAATCAAATATAGGAACAGAATTTTCATAATTTATTATCTATTACTCTTAGAAAATGGTTTCTGAATACAAAATACAATTACTTTAATGTTTAGCTCTTTGCAAAGCTTCACAGTGTGCTATCCAAATGGTTTTATAAACAAAGATTAATGAGCCTCTACTGCCATGGGGCATTCTAGAAGGGATCAGAGAATGGAGTGGAGAACAGTGACAAATTCATGTTTCTGTTGTTATCCTAGGACAGACTGCTTTTTACATTAAATTATGGGAAATATGAATAGTTCTTTGAGAGGTAATTGTGCTGATGTATAATGGCACTACTTGGTGGGACACAGCCTTCTTGCCTGATGTCCTTCAGGTCAGCAATGCTCATCAGTCATTGGTTGTCATATTGCTTCAGCATCTCATGCTGCTTGCTGCTTTGAAGAACAACCATGATGAATGCTTAGATTCCTTTACTATGTGGGTCTCAACATTTGGGTGACAACTAATGACAAGGGGATGCTAGGGAGGTCTTTCACTGGAGAGTGGAAAATGAACGAAGTAAATTATGTAACTTCATCTTACTCTCACAAAGTATACAAAAGATTAAATAAAAATATATTTTGCTTATATTTAATTTCTGGCCAAAATACACACATAACTTTAGCAATTTGTATAGTATGACATAATCAGTTTGAAATTGGACCAAAAAGTACCTTATAGTTATTCATCTCAAAAACATCAATGCTATTTATACATTGTTTGTTGTTTTGTGAGTATTAATAGCCAATGGATGTATTTGAGTGTGCTAAATTTAAAACATTACAATCTATTATAATACAAACTTCTTAATCTGAAAATGACTTTCAATTATGTACTCACTTGTCACAAGGCACTCAAAGACATTTCTGAGTCTATCCTTATAAATTATATAAAGATGGGATGGTTCATGCTCATACAGCAGTCAAAGTTGAAAAAATGGAAAAATGTTCTTGCTGCATTACCTACAGACATGATGGTATTATTAAGAAAATGTTCAACGATCCTAAGTTTTATGTGTGTGTGTGTGTGTGTGTGTGTCTATTTCTTACCACTCTCTGGGTTGTGGTCTTCATTTCAAAAGGCATAGCACCGTTCCTAAGTGTTTCTCCCATGAAAATGTCATTGTCATAGGTTATTGACAGCTATTTCCTGCCATAGATCAGCATATCACTTTTAAAGCAACTGTATTTTGCATTCCAGTCCCAGTTCACTCGCTCTCCAGTTCTCCTGCTCCCATTCCCCCATCCTTCTCCCCACCCCACCCCCAATCGTCTCCTCAGAGAGGGTGAGCCCTCCCTTGGAGAGTCAACAATGTCTGTAGTAATCACTTGAGGCAAAACCAAGGCCACCTCCTCCCCACTGCGTCTAGGCTTAGCAACATATCCCTCCTTAGGAAATGGACTCCAAAGAGTCAGTTCATAGAATATCATTGTTTAATGGAACTATTCTAGCTAGAGACCAATCTAACAGTGAGGCACACGAGTAACAGTTTCACTATCAAAATGTCAGTAAGGGTTTTATTATGTCTCTGTCCCTTTTAACACTTGATTATTGATTAATGTAATTATTTTTAAAAGTATGTGTTTGCGTGTCAGTTTGTCGGTACTTGTGCACCACATGCATTCAGGACTCTGGGAAGGACAAGATACAGTGTTTGGTGCTCTGGAAATGGGTTTATAAATGTCTATAGCAATGTCGGTTCTGGGAACTGAATCTGGGTCCTCTACAAGAACAATAAACACTCTTTACTGAGCCTGCTCACTATGCCTTTCTTTACATTTATTAAACACACACACACTCATGCATATCATTTTCCAAAGAGATATAAATAATAATATATAAGTCAAAGAAATTGTATGACCCACACTTATTTATTATTGATTATCTAGAAGAAATGTTAATCTTTCAGAATACATGTGTAATAGAAAATAGATATGTGGTAAATATAATGTTTATTAATCATCACTGATATAAATTGTTTAAAAATATAATTAAGAAAAATTTTACATTGCCAAACTCGTCGATCATTAAAAAGAAGATATGGATAAAATAATGATGGTAAGATTGTACTTACAGATATGAGGAAGCAAACTAATAAAATGTCTAAAATTGTCCCAATGTAAGTCCTGTTAGCCAGAAAACTTTTGTTTCTCCTCTTTTTATAGAACTTGATATTATATTAACATTTGTCTTGAACTATGTCATGAGTTAGGTTTTAGATTTTGTATGGTAATGCCAAAAATGTTAAAAACTGAACTGGAGTTGACATTTAAACCAACATAAAAAGTTTTAGCATGAAAAAATATTATTAGATTTATCTTAATATTTCCACAAATTTATGATGGCTGATTTTTCACACACAGGCACCTAATTGACATTTAATCAAGCATGCCGGAGTGTATGTTAAATATGAATTAATTACTGTGTGCTAAAATACTGCAATTTTATGGTGTACAAACATGTAAGAACATTTCAGTTCCCATTTAATTACTGATTTCATAGATTACAAATGTATGTTTACCTAACTAACAATTCATTACCTTTCTATGGATGGCAGATTTTTTTGTCTGTTTGTTAAGTATAATGTAAAGTCAATTAGGTGTCATTTTACAATAATATTTAGAGAATTCCACCTGATTGAGCCCATCTATGTCCCTTTTGATTTGTCATCCTATCAGTAATAATTGTGGGGAATATAATGTAAATAACTGCTACTGTGAATTCATACTTACATGACTGCAGTTTGAATACCCTTCAATAAAACAATATGTTGTGCATGGGAAATATTTTAAAATTTGGCATTAATATAGAAATAGTGTTTGACTATAAGATTACTTTTTAATTTATTAGATTTAAAAAAAACAATCTAAATTCCCAGTCTGTCCCCTCCTCCCATTCCCTCCACATCCTCCCACCCTACCCCTATCTAATCCTAAGAGAGGGTAGTAAGGAACTTGGCTTTGTGGAAGGTTCAAGGCTCTCCTTACTACATCTTGGCTGAGCCAGATATCCATCCAAAGAGAAAAGGATTCCCAAAAAACCAGTACAAGCAGAAGAGAAATCCCAGTGTCATTGCCTGTGACCCCTCTGTGTCTCCTGAAGTTCTCAAATGGCTGTGTGAGCTTTTGTGATTCCCATTCTAACTTCTCTATGAAGATTTTCTATACACTAGTTTCTCCTTTTGGAGTTTGCCTTCTGTGTTCAATCATCCTGTAGGGATAGGTTTTGCTCCACTATTTTCATTTCCTTTTAAAATGTTTAGATTGACGTTCTGGACCACTCTACATCAGATGGAACAGCTTATTACTGCATGCAAATTTAGATGAGGGTAGCAAGTGAAAATTACTAGTTAGTGTTAGCAAAGGAAACATCTGCCATAGGAAAAGAATCACATGGAATCCATGATTGATCATAGGTTAACTTCAGAAAAGAAATCCTTTTATATATCACATGTTTAATAGTACACTGGAAGTAAACTTACTCCTCTGCCTTCAACTTGAGATAGAGTGCTCGTGGAAGGTAGACTTTCACAGTGAATGGAGGCAATAAGAATCGTAGACTAAATGGAGAGAAAGGTGTTTTAACAATATACATCTCAACATCTAACTAGTCATATTTTCTGTTTTGATTTTCCATATCAAATTGTTTCATGTTTCCAAACCAAAGAGTATTTCCAACCAAAGATTTTGGGCTCAATATTCATAAGGTATGCACACTGCCTAAGATATTCAGTTTGGCCAAATACTCCTAATCAATGCACAGACATTACATACCAAGACTGATTTTATTAGACAGCTTACAATCGAGCCATATCAAAGTTATTGAAATGAAATTAGTTCCAATGCCTTCAATAGCAATTCTGGGATCTTAGCCTCCTGACTGAAGTTTATCAATGTGATGTGGGATACCCTTCTATATGCTGTGATTACCATTGATTAATGAAGAAACTGCTTTGTGTGTCCATTACAGGGCAGAACAGAGCTAGGTGGGGAAAACTAAACTGAATGCTGGGAGAGAGAAGGTGGAGTCAAAAGGACTCCATGGAGCCATCAGAGGAGAAAGATGCAAGCCACCAGCTGGAACGTTGTTGGTAGGCCACAAGCCTCATGGGAAAATATAAAATAATAGAAAAGGGTTAATTTAATATGCAAGAGCTTGTTAGGAATACGCTAGAGTCATTTGCCAAGCAATGTTTCAAATAATATAGTTTTGGTGTGATTATTTCGGTAGCCTGAGCTGCTGGGAAATAAACAAGCAGCCTCCTACAACAAATATTAATATATATCCACCGAGGGCTGGTTACCACAGAATACTGCATATGAATAGCCAAATAAATGATAATTTATCAGATCTGCAATATTATAAGAATCATGACTCTTATGATAAAGAAGTGAGTTTTAATTTCTTCATGTAGCTTACAAATAGAGGAGTAGAATAAACTGTACCATGCATATTTGTGATGATATTCAGCAGTTTAAAGAGCCAAAAGGTTGTTTATTTATACATTTGTGATGTACTCTGCCACTGGCTCTTTCTTACTTACAATTAAAGATCAAATGCTGTTTCAGTGTTACATCTAAATAAAACAATTTTGAACGTATAGCATCTTCAAAGGAAGACTACACCATGATCTCTCCCCTCTGAGTTGAAAATAACACAACTTTGGAAAGAAGAACTGTAATGTACTAAGATGCAAGGGAAATTAAATTTCCATAGTGAGCAATGAAATTCCACATTTAATTAAATGACAAGTTACCTGATAGAAAATAAGCAGAAAAAATTCACAAAAGGAGAAATTAGTATCTAGAAAGCCTTCATAGAGAAGTAACCACGGGAATCATGAAAGCTTTGCACAGCTAATTTCCACTTTTAAGAGACACAGATACCTCCTCCTCTTCCTAATTCAGAAGGTACTTGGAGGAAGTCTGGCTTCTCTCAAGTTTCCTGGACCTTAACTCTACAATAGTAGGAAGGGAGTAAATTTAGCTTTATGTTTATTCACCTCCACCAAGGCCGTTTTAAAATGATGTTATCTGTTGTCAAAATTATGGCTAATTTTCAAGGTCTTCATATTCTAAAGCAAGTCCCCAAGGCTTCCAAAGAGGTTTGTTTTTTTTCAAATTATATCTGCACTATCATAAATGAAGTAAGATAAACATTAAAATTATTATTTATTGCATGAACAATGCATAAGGTACCACCTGATAGTTCACAATTGTGATTAACCTTGGGGTCTGTTCCTTGTTCTTTTATGTTCACCTGAGAAGCCATGATGAGAGTTAACCTGACACACAGTTCAGGCACTTGAACTTCCTCCACATATGATGACTTCCTGGGATGCTACTTTCTCAGATCAGCCACACCCACAGGTCCCATAAACACGTACTTCAGTTCAAGACTTAATTAGGAAAAGAAGCTTGAAGGAATTTGAGTTCTTTCTGATGAGAGGTGGTTTTTCTCTGTCCCTGGAGTGTGAATTGCCTGTGACAGGTGGTGGCAGTTCCATTCACTCTTTGACTTCCTGTTTCTGGGATAGATGTCAATGTCCACACAGTGACACAGGGTAATATTGAGAAAGTATTCATCATGAATTTGATTTCTTATTTCAGAATTCCTTAAAGTTATTCAGTAATTCCCACAGAGTTCCTAATCTCCCACTGAGAGCCAAAGTGGTAGCAGAGAGAGAAACATGGACAAGAATTTCCATATGTATTTTGGAGTCCTTTCGACAGTTCTGCTTTCCCTAAATTTCTATCTGCTTTTGGTTATTTATGCATCTTTGTTGGAATATGAACGAAAATGTCAGCGTTTTTCATTGAGGACAACACTGATATTCAAAATAATGCTTTCCCCCCTTGGATCAACCCTGTAAGTCAGCACTGTCCATTGCCATGTTTCTTTGTTCATTTGCTTTTGTGTGTGTTATTTTTGCAGGTATTCTCTTATTTACTTATATGTTTCCTTAGTTTATATTTTTGTAAACAGAGTTTCACTATGCAGCCCTACCATGCTTCAAACTCAGGAGCTCCCTGGTGAGCCTCATAAGTTCGAGGATTGTGACCTGCAACAACGTGCCAGCTCTGACATTGAGGTTTGTATAAAATAAGTTGATAAAATGACTGGAACACATTGTGCGATGTTATACTCTTTTGGCATTTTTTTTGGGGGGGCAATCACTTATCTCCCAAATAAATCACAATCAGATGTGTAACTTAAGTTATGAATGCCCAGTCTCATCAAGGCTTGTTTCTTTTTTTGAAATTTATTTATTTATTTATTTATTTGTTTGTTTGTTTGTTTGTTTGTTTATTGTTTTTTTTACGAGACAGAGTTTCTCTATAGTTTTCTGAACCCGTCCTGGATCTAGCTCTTGTAGACCAGGTTGGCCTCAAACTCACAAAGATCCACCTGCCTCCTAAGTGCTGGGATTAAAGGCTTGTGCCACCATCACTCGGCTTGCATGGTTTGTTTCTTACCAGCTTTTCTTAACCTAAATTAACCAGACTACCTTTTGCCTCTGGGTTTTTATCTTTTGCTGTTTATATATGACTTTCTTTGCTTCTTTCTCTGTGAGTTGCTGTGTGTGTCACTGAGTGTCTGACCCCTGGTGTCCTCCCTGTTCTCTCCTTAGCTCCCTGCTCTCCTCATTCTCGGTTCTCCTTCTATTTATCCTCTCTGCCTACAGCCCCACCTATCTGTGCTCCTGCCTTGCGATTGGCCATTCATCTCTTTATTAGGACCATCAGGTATTTTAGACAGGCACAGTAACACAACTTCACAGAGTTAACACAAAATTAGCGTAAACAAAAGTCACACACCTGAAAATAATATTCTCCAACTGAAACACAATAATGTAATAAATAGTTTGAAACCACAAATGCAATGTCCTTATGTACAATGTGACTCTATCACCTGCTTATAAGATTTGTGGCATTCTGCCATTGGAAAGATGGCTCAGGAGTTAAGAATACTTGCTGTTCTTGCAGAGGAACTGGCTTTGGTTCCCAGTACCCACAGATATGTGCAGAAATGTTAGTAATTCCTCTTCCAGGGGATCTTCTGCCCTCTTTTCACTATAGGCACCAGATATATATGTGATGGACATACATAAATTTGACCAAACTCTCATATACATAAGAAAATAAAATAAAATTCAAGAGATAAACCATTAAACAATCATAAGCTGTTCATAAAAGTAACATTATACAGATTAACTAGACAGGTTACATTTAGAAGTATGTGTGTGTGTGTGTCTGTGTGTTGTTTCTATGCATTCATGTAACAACAACTAATGAAAAAAGAGACTGAATTTGAAAGAGAGCAGGGAGGGTTGTGTAGGAGGAGATGGAGGGAGGAAAGGGAAGCAGGAATGATATAATTATATTATAATCTTAAAATATAAAAGAAAAACAAATTTTGGACATCCTAATAAAATAACAGCACAAAGCTCAGAAACAATGATGTGGATGTATCTATCATGCCTTCTCCTCTGATGTTTTCTTTTGCTCCACTCAACTCATTGACCGACACATAGCTGGAAAGAGATATATAAAAGACAAGAATTGAAAAGATAGCCCCCAGCAACCAACACTGGTGATATAAAGTCGACAAGTAAAGTTGCAAATGATCAAAGAATACATCATGATATTCTGAACATTAACTGTGAAAATATTACTATGATCAAATTGGATATCATATTAATTTCAGTGACTCATTGTCATTTGTTCATGTGATTGATGTAGAGATGACTACTTTGCACTGCTGTGGATCTTGGTCTATTGATACAAATTTAAGGTCGGTTTTGTAATATTGATATTTCTGCTCTTGATTAAGGTATTGTGTTTGTGCAGTTCATTTAAAAATGTAATGTATAATTAAGAAATATAGGTTAATAGTCATTTATTATAGTCAAGTTTGTAGTCATGTTAGATTTTCTAGATATATAGAGATATATTTCAGTTAGATAGGTATTCTTCAAATATTTCAGACACCTTCAGAATATAGCATTTAAAAATGTTTAAGAACTTAGGAATTTTCATGACAATGAGACACAGCTGCTCCTGGCAGCACCAGTCTCCTTCAAGTGGAAGATGGGCATTGAAGAGGATCCTTTTGGAGTTTGTTAGCCATTTGGGCAAGAAACTGCTCTGGCCTGGACTGCTTTATGGTATGCTGTATGAAATGGACATGCAGGACCCACAGAGAGATGACTGCTGAACTTGCCTAAAGGCAAGATGACTCTTCAGGATTCCTGCTTCATGAAAGAGTCTGCCAGACATTCTGCAGGACACAGAAAAAAAGGTGACTGTCAAACTGCCAGTATAGGTGGAAATGTCTTTGAGATTTCCTGCTTCATGGTAAGTCTGCCGGTCACTAGGGGCCTATAGGCTGAAGATGGATGCCCCAACAATACAGAAGAAATTTGGGTGACTGTCCAGACAGTAAGATGTCTCTGTCAATTCTAGAGTTTTGGAATTTGCTTGCAATGGACTTTCTGTTTACTTAGGTAATATTATATCCTTCTGGAGTTTTTGATGGAATTGAAGAATATATAGTTATAGTTTTCCTTAGTTATGATAAAAGATAAAGTAAATATAAATTTTGTAAATGCAATTCTTGCTTGATACCTGTTTTTGCTATATGTAATTTTACTATGTTAAAGTTAAACCTTCCTTTTTATTTAAACAGAAAAGGGGAAATGATATGGGAGGTCCTTCTGTATGTGTTGCTTTTATTGGTTAATGAATAAAGAAACTACCTTGAGGCTATAGCAGAGCAGGGCATAACAGAGCTAGGCAGTAAAAACTAAACTGAATGCTGGGAGAAAGAAGGCAGGGTCAGAGAGAAGCCATTTAACCCTGCTTAAGACAGACGTCAGAACTTAACCAGGTAAGCCATAGCCTCATTGTGATATACAGATTAGTGGAGATGAGTTAAATTAAGATGTAAGAGTTAGCCAATAAGAAGCTAGAGCTAATAGGCCAAGCAGTGATTTAATTAACACAGTTTCTGTGTGGTTATTTCAGGGCTGAGCAGCTGGAAAGAAACAAGTAACCTCCTGCTACATGTGATAGTTTGTGTGTATGCAAAATTGGGACTGACTCATAGCAATTTTAAGAGTCTAATACAGCAATTTTGACAACAGCTGTATGTTAAAGCAGCAATAACAAACAACTGATGAGTGCATTTGGGCTCCAATTTCCACATGTGTTTGTCTTACACCCTCTTTGTTGTGCAAGGGTGGAAAATTCTTAGACTCTGGCACAATGTATCTTTCTCCCCCTTCTTTTAGCTACTGAAATAATGGCCCATTATATGATAAAGTTCATGACCAGTGTTTTATTTTTGCTGTCAACTATTCTTAGGCATTACAAGACACATAGAGAACAAAGAGCCCTAAATATATTTTTACAGAAAGTAATCTGAAAACAATAATCAGTGGACAGGATGTCACATCCCAAGCATTTTATTATCAATGTTAAGCAAACAGAACTTCATCTTTGAAATATTTTATATGAAAGTCACTATGACATTTTCAATATTACAGGAGCACAAAATAATTATTTATATATGGGTTTCATTTGAAAGGTGAGGTATTCAAATGTTTGCTGTGTGCATGAATGTATGCATTCCTTGAATTCATGAATATCAGTGATCCAGCGACTAGCAAAATTAGTTCTTTGATGTATTGCTAATTCGTAAACTCTCTTGATTTTCTAGACCACATATACTTATCAATCGATCAAATCTTTTAAAAGAAAGGAAGCATGGAAATGAATTGTACTTATGAGAGTGGGTGTTGGCCAGCTATTTCCAGAAGAATGGTGGGATGCAGTTATAGCTAAAATAATCAAATAGAAGATATTAAATGGTAGGTGATTATTTGGATTTTTTTATTAGAGCTCAATGTTTTTACACAATAACAATTTTACCTATCTTTGGGGAAATTTGTTCCCCAAAGTTTTATATATCATATGCTTGTTTTCCCAGAAGTGTTTTCTGAGAATTTCTTTGTATTTAGACATATAATTTAGAGAAATATCATTTATTTCAATTATTTATTTCATGTATCAATATTAAATTATTTAATTTTCAACTTGATTTTGACTTTTTTGATGAAAATTCCATTTTTGACTTGTATTAGTGAAATCGTGAAGTGTGTTAAACTGTTTGAGTTCCCTGGTGCTGACTGGTTTTATCTACTTGACATAAACTTACATGTATATTTTAAGCTGGAATCTTAATTGAAAAAAAAAATGCTTTCATAAGATTGGCCAGTAATAAGGTCTATGGGACATTCTTTTGATTATTGATTAATGTGGGAGTGCCTGGCACACAACCATTTGGGCTATCGCAGGGCAGTTAGGACTAGGTTATATATGACAAACTGAGCAAGCTATGAGGATCACGTCAGTAAGCAGCATTCCTCCATGTTCTCTGTTTCAGTCTTTGCTTCCAGATCCCTCCTTAGGCTCCTCCCCTCGCTTCCCTCAGTGATGGTGTATGAGCTGATAGTTGTAAACTGAACTATACCCTTTAATGCTGTAATACCACATCAATATAAAGTAAGCTAAAACGACCTCAATGTTTTTTAATTTGGATTCATCAATTAAACCTATTATTTATTTATATTTACTTTGGAACATAATTAAAAATTACAAAGTATTTATATTTCAAGGCATTATATATTTCTAACAGCACATTTGAACCATATATATTATTTTCTCTGAATAAAAATGATAAGTTTAAAGATCTTAAATTCCATTTGAGTTACCAGACTCTCTGAATGTGGCGGCGAAAGTTGGCAGATGGAGAACCCATCAACAATGACACCAGGACCTATCTCTTCTGCATGTATTATCTTTTTGAGAACCGAGTCTTTTTGAATGCACTCCTTCCTAGGCCGGGAGGGATGGGGGTGGGCCTTGGACTTCCAACAGGGCAGGGCACCATGCCCTCTTTCAAGGAAGA